>CANYCX013160185.1:0-12822 GCA_948193385.1 Breynia disticha f. nivosa | reverse complement strand
GGGAAGTTGGACGATGGTGGTGTGGTTTGAACAAATTGGTTAACTTGCGCCAAATCAGGGGGTTCATTTGGATTCATGGAGGTGTTTTTGACAGAATTATTGTGCGACGTGAACAGTGCACTCGCGTGAACAGTTTCAACGTGAACAGTGAACATCTTTAGGACTATTTAATAAAGGCAATGCATTAATAATCAAGAAATCATAATCGGTCTCTAGTAAGCCACTCTGATCACCCAAGATATCATAATTTCCATAAGGCTTGTCCCAAACACCCTTATTTAGAGCTAAATCACTTTCTTGATCTCTAAGTAAAAATTTATAAGTTCGCATAAATGACTTAGTCATTTCATTCGGGTTCGGCCACATCCTTCTCAATATTGTCTATCAAGCGGCCTGTTATATATGTTCTTATTTTCATGAGAGGGTCAATCCATTCACTCCACTCATTGTATCTATAAACTTTTTTAGATATCCCAAATATCTGTGACCCATAGAACATACTAGTCTTAATTTATTTCCATTCCATTGGAAACATGTGAATAGGGATATTTTGAACATTAATGTCATAACTTCCAGGTTATACTATCAAGATCTTCAACCTTGATATCTCAAGTGCTTAATTAACATTCTTAGATAATTTTATCAAAAACACTACCACAGGTCAACACATGAAGTGATAAAATAATGCCTCACAATTTTATTGCTAAATAATAAAAGATACAAACAATGCATTGGGGCTAGGGATTACACTATTCAATAGTAAGAGACTATGATAACCCAAGATTAAATAGCTAACCAACAGTGTGAACAGTCCCACCACTCTTCCCATTCTTGTCTCTCAAGCGACCAATGATATCTGCCTTCATTTCATGAGAGGGTTAATTCTTTCACTTCACTCATGCTCTTACTTACAATCCTTAGTATACCCAATTCATCCATACTTGTCAACATCTTACGATCACATTAGGTGTATGTCAAAGTACACTAAAAATCATAACAAAGACATAGTGATTTTAAGTCTAGTGATAGATTTTTCACATTGCAAATAGTGATCGCTCTCCAAACAAAATGACATCCATTGTATCTATGAACTTTGCTAGATATCTCAAATATCTGTGACTCGTAAAACATGATAACCTACAAAGTACATACTAGTTTTAATTCATTTCCATTCCTATGGAAACAAGTGATTAGGGATATTTAGAACGTTAATGTCATAACTTGTAAGTTCTACTATGAAGGTACTCAACCTTGATACCTCAAGTGCTTAATTAACATGCTTGGATAATTTTATCAAATACATACTACAGGTCAATGCATGAAGTGATAAAATAATGCCTCATAATTTTATTACTGAATAATAAAAGTTACAAACAATGTATTGGGGCTAGGGTTACACTAACAACGCAGAGATGGGGTCAAGTGATAGGGTCATATGGTGGAGTCATGCCTCTACAGGTTAGTCACGTTAAGACATAAAGATGAAGTGATCGAGTCAAGTCTAGAAGTGGTTGAGACACTCAGAGACTCTGTGAAACACCGTCAAGTCTCACCGAGATGTAGTCGAGTCACGCGGAGATGAGGTCGAGTCACACAAATATGATATCGAGTTACGCCAAGGAGGGGTTGAGTCACGCATAAAGGTGATGATGACGCCATCGAGTCTTACAGAGACGCGGTCGAGTCACACCGAGACGCCTGGATCAAGCCGAGATGCGATTGAGTCATGCTCAAATCACGCTGATACGTAGTCGAGTCCTGCTCGCACCACACTTGGATGAGGTGGAACACGTCGAGACGGGGTCGAGTCACCCCGAAACAGGGTCGAGTCATGCTGGGACGGTGCAGAGTTACACTGAGATGGTGTCGATTTATGTGAAGATGCGGTCAATTCATGCTCATATCACGCTAAGCGGAGGTTGAGTCAGGCTCAGATCTCGCCGAGAAGTGGTCAAATGACGATCAGATCATGTTAAGATGAGGTCACGTAATGCTCTGATCACGCAATGTCGAGGTTGAGTCACGCTCGGATCTTAGCAAAAAGCAGTCGATTCACGCTCAGATCACTCTAAGATGAGGTCGAGTCAGTCTCTGATCTCACTATGAAGTGGTCAAGTCACGATCGGATCAGGCGGAAACGCTGTCAGTTCACCCTCAGACAAGGCTGAAAGACGCGGAGACTCATTTGAGTCATACCGAGACGAGGTCGAGTCACGTTTACACTAGGTCGAATTATGCCGAGACGTGGTCGAGTCATGTCGACACGTGGTCAAGTCACGCTTGGATCACACGTAGACATGTTTGAGTCATGCCTAAACTAGATCTAGTTACACCGAGACACAGTTGAGTCACACCTATACGGGGTGTAGTCATGCTGGGGTCGCACTTAGACATGGTCAAGTCACACTCAAATCATCCTGAGATGGAAACGAGTCAAGTTTGCATTACATCAAGACGCGGTCGACTCAAGTTTTTATCACATCGAGATGCAGTCGAGTCACGCCAAGACGAGTTTACGTCATTCTAAGAGACTGTTGAGTCACGACGAGACACAGTCGAGTCATATCAAGACGGGCCGAGCTACAAAGACACACGGTCGAGTCCCGCCTATTAATGGTCTAGTGACGCTCGAATCACACCGAGACTGGTTTGAGTCATGCCACAACAGGATCTTGTCACGTCGAGAGGCAGTCGAGTCACGCTGAGAAAGGCTCGAGTCATGTCGAGATGTGGCTGAGTCACTCGAAAACGAGGTCTAGTTATGCTCGAATAACACTGTGACATAGTCCACTAACCGTTGGATCAAGTCGAGACACTATCGAGTCACAATGGACTCACACTGAGATACAGGTGGGTTACGCTCAGATCACGCCAAGATGGGGTAGATTCACACCGAGACGAGGTCGTTTCTCGCTAGGATCACGTCTAGATGTGGTCAACTCACCCTCAAACCCCACCTAGATGTGGTCGAGTCATACTGATACAGGGTCGAGCCACGTCAAAACGAGCTCATATCTCGCCAAATTGAGACCTAGTCGCGTTGAGATGCGATCGAGTGACGCTTTGATCACATCTAGACCTGATCGTGTCATGCTCATATAATGTCAAAAAGCATATGAGTCACTCTTAGATCACGTCGATGTGATTGAGTCATGCTCGAATTAAGCCAAGATGCGATTTAGTCATAGTCAGATAATGTCGAGACATTGTCGAGTCATGCCAAGATAAGGTAACGCTGAAATGGGGTGGAGTCACACTTGGATCACGTTGACACGAGGTCAAGTGACGCTCTGATCACATCGAGACACGATCGAGTCAAGCACAGATCACGCTGAGGTGCGGTCGAGTCATGTTGAGACAGAGTCGATTCACTTCATCGTGTGAAGTCGAGACATGGTCGAGTCATGTAGAGACAAGTCGACACGCGATGAGATAGTGTCGAGTCAGACTAAGTGTCATGCCGAGAAGCAATCGCGTTACACCTAGACAACGTCAAGTAATACCGAGATGAAGACGAGTCAGGCCGAGACGTGATTGAGTCTGCTATTATGGAGTCAAGCTACACCGAGATACGATTGAGATAAGCTAAGATCATGCTGAGAAGTGGTTGACACATGCCGAGATTGTGTCAACTCACATCGATACGAGTCGAGTGACATTGAGATGTGGTCAAGTCATATTGAGACTCGGTTGAGTCACATCTAGAAAGGGTCGAATCATACTGAGACTGGGTCGAGACACGGAGAGACACGGTTGAGTGATATAGAGGGGCAATCGAGTCATGAGCGGATCCCATTAAGACGTGGTAAAGATAAGCCGAGACGGTGAAGAGTCACGCTGAGAGGCGATTGAGTCAAGCCAAGAAAGGGTTAAGTTGCTGAGAAGTTTTCGAGTCATGCCAATACTGGGTCAATTCATGCCGATACGGGTCGAGTGACTCAGAGATACGGTCGAGTCTTATTGTGACATGTTCAAGTCACGTCTAAATAGGGTCGAGTCAAGACGAGAACAGGTAGAGTCACACAAAGACGTGTTCGAGTTACACACATGTAGTCGAATCATGCTCGAATCACGTTGAGACGCAGACAGTGTAGAGTCATGCCATCACAGGATCAGGTCATTTTGAGATGCGATCGAATCGCATTGACATAGGGTCGAGTCACACCGAGATGTCATTGAGTCACACTCAAATCAAACTAAGATACAGTCGATTCTCTGTCGGGTCATGCTCGTAACACAACGAGATGCGATTTAGCCACACTTAGATGGGGTTGAGGCATGCAGAGACGTGGTCAATTCAAGCTCAAATCACACCAAAACGCGGTCGAGTGAAGCTTGGATGATGACAAGACGTGGTCAAGTCATGCTCGGATCACGCCGAGACGCAGTGCAGACTATCTCACCGAGACACGGTCTAGTCATGCAGAGATGAATTGAGTCACGTTTAGACGGGTTCGAGTCACGCCGAGTTGCAAATTCTTATCTATACGAGTGTCTTCAAACTCGAATCATACAGAGACATAGTCGAGGGACACTCGAATGACACCGATACACGGTCGTGTCTTGCGGAGTCATGGTCGAGACACATGCAGTGGCGGTAGGCGAATGCTGAGACGCGGTCAAGCTAGGGTGAGATGTAGTTGAGTCACGACAAGACACGGTGTAGCCAAACTGAGGCGAGGTCGAGTCTTACCTAGATGGGCTCTAGACACGCCAAGGGAGGTCGATTCATGCTCGGATCATGTTGTGACGGGTTTGAGTCACACCCGAATCACGCCGAGATATGGTCTTGTCAATCTCAGATCACGTCGAGATATCGTTGAGTCAAGCTCGGATCACACTGAGATGAGATCGAGTCATGCTAAGATCATACCAAGATGTTGTTGAGTCACGCCAAGACGGGTCTAGTCACGCTTAGACAAGGTCAAGGCACTATTAAACGGGGTAGAGTTTTGCTGATACGGGGTCAAGTCAAACTTGGATCATGCCTAGATGTAGTCAAGTGGCGCCGATATAGGGTGGAGTCATGTGTCGAGTCATACTCAGACGTGGTTGACTCATGATGAGAGGTGCTCAAGTCACGTCGAGACGAGGTCCTAGTCAAGTCACTCTATGACGGGGTTGAACAAAGCTGAGACATGGTCAAGTCATGCCCAGAGGGGTTGATACTTTATAAAACGCGGTCGATTCATGCTCAGATCACCCTGAGATACGGTCGAGTCACGCAGTGGTGGGTTTGAGTCATGTAGAGAAGCAATTGGGTCACAATGAGACGGGTCGAATGATGTCGAGATGTGGTCGAGAAACGATGAAGTAATCCCGAGACATAGTCATCACACACGGATGCCACCAAGACGCGATCCATTCATGCTCGGATCGCACCGTTAAGCAGTCAAGTTAAGCTCGAATCACGTCGAGGCGCAGTCTAGTCATGTCGAGATGTTGTCGATTCACTCCTAGTTGGGGTCGTGTCATTCAGAGATGCGGTTGAGTCAATCTTACGTCACACAAACATTATCAAGTCATGCTAGGATGAAGCCAAGACACGGTCGATTCACTCTCGATAAATGCCGATATGCGTTCAAGTCACGCCGAAGAGAGGTGGAGACACGCTGAGATGAGGTAGAGACACGACGAGATGTGGTCGAGATACGTTGAGACGCGGTCGAGTCAGGAAACATACAATTGAGTCAAGCCGAGATTGGATCAAGTTAAGCCAGGACAAGGTTGAGTCACATCGAGTTATGGTCGAGTCATATCAAGACAAGGTTGAGTAATACATGGATAATACCGACACATAGTTGAGTAATTCGAACACCATACCGTGGTGCAGTTCTGCAATGCTAAGATGTAGTCGAGTCACAAGAAGATGACGTGAAGTTTCTCCAAGACGGGGACGAGTCAAGCCGAGACGTGGTCAACTTTCGCCGAGTTATAGTTGAGCAACGTTGAGATGGGGTGGAGCAACGCTTTGATCACATCAATACGTGGTCGAGTAAGGCTCAGGTCACATCGAGACAAGGTCGAGTCAGGTTCGGATTACGCCGAGACATGGCGAGTCATGCTGAGACAATGTCAAGTCACTCAAGACAAAGTCGTGTCATGTTGAGACAACGTAGAGTCACGCTGAGGCGGGATCTGGACACGCTGAGAGGCGGTCGAGGAACACCGAGACTGGTAAAGTCAGGCTGAGACGCAGTCGAGTCACGCCGAAGCGTGATAGGGTCATACCGTGGGACAGTCAAATTACACCGTGTAGACAGGGTGGATACCGACACAAGGTCGAGTCACAGAGAGATGTTGACGAGTATATCGAGGTCAGGTCAAGTCACACCAAAAGCCCAGATGACGTACAGTCACGTCGAGGTAAGATCAAGTCACACCGAGAGTCGGTCTAGTCACGTCGAGGCACAGTCTATTCATGTCAGAGTTGAATAACGCAAAGATGCGGTTGAGGTGCAGTAGAGTCATGCTCAAATAATGCCCTGACATGGTCACGTCATGCTCATATCATGACGAGACGAGGTCGAGACAGAATGAGAGGCAGTCGAAATATGTTGACATTCGGTCGCGTCACACTGAAGCACGGTCGAGTATTCCTGAGACTAGGTTGAGTCACATTGAGACTTGGTTAAGTTTCATCGAGTCGTGGTCGAGTCTTGCCGACATGGGTTGAGTCATACTCGGAGCATATAGAGACACGGTTGAAGGACACTTGGATCATGCTAAGGCACTGTCGAGTCACATAGAAACAAGGTCGAGACATACATAGCGACGGTAGACTCAGGCCGAGATGTGGCCAAGCCGGAGCAAGACACAGTCGAGTTGCGATAAGACGCGGCCGAGTAAGATTGAGAAGGGGTTGAGAAATACTAAAAAGCATAGAGTCATGCCAATACAGGATCGAGTCATGTCAAGACGTAGTAGAGTCACCTCGAGAAGGGGTCGAGTCACGCTCAGATAAATTAAGAGCCGATCAAGACACGCTGAGCCGAGGTGGACTCACGCCAACATGCGGTTGAGTCACACGAAGATGCGGTCGATTCACGTCGAGTCACGATCGAGTCACATTGATCCGCGATCGAGTCATGCCTGGACGGGGTCAAGTCACACTGACATGGGGTTGAGTCACACTTAGGTCAGACATATATGTGGTCGAGTCACACTGGGATCATGTCAATACCCAGTTGATTAAGGCTCTGATCACGCTGAGATGCAGTCGAGTCAAGCTCGAATCATGCTAAGACATGGTTGATTCATAGTCAGATCACACTGAGACGCAATCGATTCACGCTAGGATCTCATCGTGACATTGTCCAGTCACGCTAAGATATGTCGAGTCACATTGAGGCGTAGTCAAGCCACACTAGGATCACGCTTTGTCGTGGTTGAGTAATGCCAAACGAGGTCGTCATGCGTAGACAAGGTCAAGTCATGCCGAGACATAGTCGGGTTACGTTTAGAAGCGGTCAGGTCGAAAAAATTTTAACTCTCATTCGGATCACGCCAGGATGCACTCGAATCACACTCACATCATGTCGAGATGGGTCAACTCACGTCGACACAAAGATGTGTAACGCCAAGATGGTGTCGAGTCATGTCCAGATGCGGTCGAGTCACGCCGAGATCCGGTCTAGTGAAGTTTGTATCCTTCCAAGAAGCGGTCAAGTCTCACTCAGATCTTACCAAGAAGAGGTCGAGTCATGCTTGGATGACACCAAGACGAGGTTGAGTAACGCCTAGATATGGTCCAACCCGTAGAGGCGTGGTTGAGTCTCGAAGAGACATGGTCAAGTCACGCTGAGGCAAGGTCGATTCTCACTAAGAATCGGTCAAGTTATACCGAGAAAGGGTCGAGTCAAGCTAAGACAGAATGAATCATGCCGAGACGTACTCTGGTCATACTGAGAAGCGGTAGAGTCACGCTCTGATTCGACTAAGAGCGGTTAAGTCCCTCTCGAATCATACCGAGATGAGGTGGAGTTAAGTTTGGATCTCATGTAGATGTTGTCAAATCACTCCTCGACGGCGTCAGGCATGCCGAGACAGGTCAAGTGATGATAAGACGCGATTAAGTCACTTCGAGACACAGCCGAGTCAAAGTTAAACTGGGTTGAGCACACAGAGACGCGATCAAGTCATGTCTTGATAGGGTCGAGTCACGCTTGGATCATACTGAGATGCAGTTGAGTCAGGGTGACACAGGATCATGTCATGCCGAGAGGCAGTTGAGTCATGTTGAGACGGGGTCGAGTCAAACTTAGATGGGATTGAGTCGTGCTGAGATGCGGTATAGTCAAGCTCGGATGGCACCGAGGCGCAGGCGAGTCACGCTCTAATGATGCCAAGACATGGTCAGGTCATGCTCGAATCACGATGAGACATGGTAAAGACATGTAGAGAGGAGGTCAAGATGCGCTGAGACGAGGTCGAGTCACATTGAGACACGGTCGAATCATGCTTAGACGGGGTTAAGCCATGATGAGATTGGGTTGAGTCACGTCGAGTCGAGGTCGAGTCTTGCCGAAACGACATAGTGTCATGCCAAGGCAAGATCGAGTCACACAGAGATGTGGTCAATTTCGTCAAGAAAAGGTCGAGTCTCACCAAGATATGGTTGACTTACGCCAAGAGAGAGTAGATTCTTGCTCAATCACATTGAGACGAGGTCGAGTCATGCTCGAATAACGCTCAGACGCAATCTAGTAAGCTCAGATGATGCCAACACATGGTCGAGTTAATCTCAGATCATGCAAAGATGCAGTCGAGTGAACCTGTCGAGTCACACTAGGATCACACTAAGATGAGGTTGAATCATGCTGAGATGGCATCTTATCAAGGTTAGATGGGGTCGAGTCATTCTGAGATGAGGTTGAGTCACATTGTTACGAGGTAAAATCGCGCTCAGATGACGCTTAGAAACGGTCGAGTCACGCTGATACAAGTTTGAGTCATGTGCAGACAAGGTCGAGTCACATTGATAGGGGTAGAGCCACGTTGATGTCGACTCATGCAGAGACACGATGTAATTGCTCAAAGACAGGGTCGAACAAAGCCAAGACGTGGTCAAGTCACGCAGAGAGGGGGTTGAGTCACGATAAGACATGATTGAGTCACGTTTAGATCACTCTGAGATGTGGTCAAGTCATGCTCAACTCACGTCGAAAACGGTCTAGTCTACGTTAGATCACGTCGAGACGCGTTCGATTCACACTCGTATAACGCTGAGACACTATCAAGTCACATCGTCAAAAGGTCGGGTCACACGGAGATGAGGTCGGCTCACGTGCTGTCATGGTCGAGTTATGTCAAGACAGGGTCTAGTCATGCAGAGAAATGGACGATTCATGCCAAGACAGTGTCAACTCACTTCAAGATTAATCGATTCAAACCGAGACAGAATCGAATCATATTAAGATAGGTGGAGTCATGTCGAGACATGGTCGAGTCATCTTTAAATCACGTCGAGACAACATTAGCTAAGATCACATTAAGATGGGGTGGAGTCATGCTAACATGGGTCGAGTCACGCCAATAATGGTCGCGCTCGTATCCCGTCAAAACATGTCTATTCATTTTGGGATTGCGTTTAGATGCAGTCGGTCACACTAAGATCATGTCGAAACACATCACGTCGGGAAGGGACGTTGTGAAGGTCAAGCCACGTAGAGAGTGGTAAAGTCTCTCTTGGATCACAGGTAGACGCAGTCAAGTCAAGCCGAGACAGGGTTTAATCAAGCTAAGATAGAGTCGAATCATGCAGCGACGCAGTCAAGTCATTTCTAGATGGGTCGAGTCACACTGAGACTCAGATGACTCACACTAAAATGGGGCTGAGTCACAAAGAGACGCGGTTCAGTCACTCTTGGATCGCACTAAGACACGGTTCATTCACACTTTGAACATACCGTGGAGCGGTCAAGCCACGCTCAGATCACGCCAAAACGTAGTGAGTCACACCGAGAAGTGGTTGAGTCACACTTAGAGGGGGTCGAGCTATGTAGAAATGCGGTCGTGTTAAGCTCAAATCACACTGAGATAAGGTTGAGTCAAACACGAATGATGCTAAGATGCTATCCAGAGAAGCTAAGACACGGTCGAATGACGCCGAGACAAAGCCGAGTAATGCCGAGATGGGGTCGAGTCATTCCGAGACTTGGTCGCATCAAGTTGAGACGCGGTCGAGTCATCCTGAGACTAGGTTAAGTCACTCTAAGATGGAGCTGAGTTGAGTCATGCCTAGACACGATTGAGTGATGTTGAAACAGTCTCGAATCACGAATAGACACGATTGAGTCACACTTGGATTACAGCGAGATGCAGTCGAGACATGGTGAAATTGTGTGGAGTACAGGAGGTTGAATCATGCCATGAGGGGGTCAAGTCACGTGGAGTCACGGTTGATTCCCATTGAGATGTGGTGAAGTCATGCCATGATGGGGTGTAGTCACACCGAGATGTTGTTGAGTCACACTTAGATCACAATGAGATATGGGTCACACCTTGACTAGGTCTACTCACGCAGAGACGAGTCGACTAATATCGAGACAAAATTAAGTCACGTCGAGACACAATTAAGTCACGTCGAGACACATTCGTGTCACCGCGAGACAAGGTCGACTCACACAGAGACAGAGTCAAGTCACACTAGATGATTTGGAGTCACGCTTGGATCATGCTGAGATGCAGTCGAGTCATGCCAAGATAATGTGAAGTCATGGTTAGACAGGATTAAGTCATGCCGAGGGGCGGTTGAGTCATGCTAAGACTGGGTCAAGTCACGTAGAGACACAGTCAAGTCATGTCGTGACAGGATCGTGTCACACTCGGATCATGCCAAGATGCTATCAATTCACTCTCGGATGATGCCGAGACGTGGTCATGTCATGCTTGGATTACCCCAAAATGGGGTTGAGTCACTCACGGATCAAATTGAAATGGGTAAAGTCACGCTCAAATTACTTCAAGACGGGGCCGAGTAATGCCAAGAAGAGTTGAGTAAAGTCAAGATGGCCTTGACTCACACCAAAACACTATCGAGTCAAGGCGAGACCAGGTGGAGTCATGCTTTGATGATGTCGATATGTTTTCGAATCATGCTCGGCTTACGGCAAAAAGCAGTCAAGTCACGCTCGGATCTCGTCGAGACGCTGTCTAGGGACCCTCGAATCTCGTCAAGACGCTATAGATTCACGGTCGAATCATCCCGACATGGGGTCAAGTCAAGTTGGGATGCACATGATTCACGTCGAGATGCGGTCGAGTTACGCTGAGAGGCGCCCGAGTCAAAACAAGAATTTTTTGAGTCAAGCTCGGATCACTTCGAGATGCTGTCAAGTCTTGGTCTTCTTATACCGAAAAACGGTTAATTCACGCTAAGAGATAGTCGAGTCACGCTCGGTTCACCCCGATAAGTGGTAAAGTGACTCATTGATCATGCTAAGATGTGATCAAGTCAGATCGATGGTCGAGTCACTTTAACACGCAGTAGGATCATGCTAGGACGATGTCGAGTCACGATGAGATGAGATCGAGTCACGTCAAAACCCAGTGGAGTCAAGCTCAGAAGCTGCCAGAATGCGGTCGAGTCATCATGGTCGAATATCGTTAAAAAGAGGTTAAGCAACGTTTGGATCACGCCAAGACGAGTTCGAGTGACACTGAAATAAGGTCAAGTCAAGCAGTGATGCGGTCAAGTCACGTCGAGACGAGGTTGATTCACGCTTTTTGGATAAGCAGTTGAGACGTGGTCGAGTACTGTGATAAGGAGACGAGAAATGTAGAGACGTGGTCGAGTCAAGTTGAGACGGGGCTGAGTCATGCTAACACACGGTTGAGTCACGTTGAGACGAGGGCTAATGACATTGAGATGGGGTCAAGCCAAGCTCAAATCAAGCTAAGATGATAGTTACACTCAGATCAGGCTGAGATTAGGTTGACTAAAGATGGGATGCAGTAAATTCAGGCTAAGACGCAGTCAAGTTAGGCTAAGAAACAGTCGAGTCTTGTCAAGTACAGTTCGACTCACACTGAGGTGGTTGAATAGATGTAAGAATGGGTCGAATCAAGCAGAAACGAGGTTAGTCGCACTGAGACAAGGTTGAGTTACGCTGATGAGTAGTTGAGTCATACTATGATCACTCTAAGACTCTGTCGAGTAACATCTAGATGAGGTCGAGTCACGCCGAGGGGGTCGAGTGACGCTGAGACACGGTCGAGTGTCGCTTAGATAACACCAATATGCGTCGAGTCACGCCAAGACTGAGTCAAGTCATGTAGAGATGCTGTCTTGTCACACCGATATGAAGAAAAGTCATGTTGAGACGCAATCTTGTCATGTTAATACGGGGTCAACTAACGCTGAGAAAGGGTTGAGTCACGTTGAGGCACATTCGAGTCATTCTCTAGTCACGTCGAGATGTGGTCGAGTCACGGCGAGACGGGGTCGAATCATGCCAGGATGAGGTCAAGTCACGTTGAGACGGGGTTGAGTCACCCTCAAATCAAGCCCAGATGTGGTCGATCCACACTGAGACAGGGCTCAGTCACGTAGAGACGTTGTTGTGTCACACTGAGAGGGGTCCAGTTACGTCGAGTGTGGTCGAGTCATGCCAAGAAATGAGGTCGAGTCATGTCGAGACAGGTCATATCGAGATAAGGTCGAGTCACACAAAGATAGTGTAACATTCCTATCATAAACCCCGTAATTAATGAAATGATTAATTAAATCTTAAACGAATGAATTAAAATACGAAATGTTTGAATTAAAATACGACAGAGCGATTGAGAATAGATGAGGTGTTGTGTAGAAAATGCTAAGTT
>CANYCX013159701.1:0-24682 GCA_948193385.1 Breynia disticha f. nivosa | reverse complement strand
ATATTTTTATTATTAAATCTGTATTTAGTGTAACTATTTGTTTTATCTCGTATACAGTCATTCATTCATACATATATATATATATATATATATATATATATATATATATATATATATATGAATCATTTATTGCATATAAATATTCTGTATTTAACTGTATTTAAAAGTGAGTTAGATTACTCACCTACTAGCTGAAGTACTCGGAGTTCCTCGGACTCTAATCTTGCTCTTATCATCTAATCTGTCGTCCTGTACATTCATATAATATTTCTTATATGCATTATCATATGCTAAATTTCTCAACTCTCCATTTTCGTCAAATTCTCGTTAAATTAACGATAATTTCTGAATACTTTTGCAAGTTTACTTACCTTCAAACCTTCTGATTCTTATTTAATTTACATTCCTCCAAATTGATTCTATGGTTGATTGCATGTTTCTAGCAAAATTTTTGGTGTTTGATCTCTTGGATCTCACTTCTCTCTCTTGTTTATTGCTTCTCTCTCTACTCTCTGCACTTTCTTCCTTCTTCTGTTTCCTTTGCATTTTCGCACTTTGATACCTCCTGCCAATGTTTCCTTAAAATCTGCCACATTGACATGGCCGTGTTGATTGGCATGACCCTTGTTGATCAACACGATCACCATGTTAAAAAATACAAACACTATGCTAAAAATTATTTTCCAAATGCACAGTCATGCTCTTATTCAACATGGGTGTGCTTATACTTTACCTAGGAACACGACCACTATGTTGTCAGCACGCCCACCATACTGACCACCTGAATTAAACCTATGGGAATTCTAACTTTGTTTCATATATATATTCACCTGTATTATCATTTCAACATATTCCACATATAATATACATAATATATATAATTTATTCTTAATTTTTGTGTTAATTTTTCTAATTATATATTATCGGGATAAGAATTTTAGATTAGATATACGTTAAGGTACATTAAAATTTATCTAAGGATGTATATAGACTTTAGGTCTAAGAATATCAATATGAGATCTACTACGAGAAATACGTAGGAATTTGTCTACCATGTAGTATTCTAATTTAGTGGATTGATTCTCTCTTAAGTTTCCATGTTCTATCATAATGTAGAATCAATAAAATGTGATCGTATTATAGAGAAACATATTAGCCTTAGCTTATTTCATTACCATCAATAATTGAACAAATATATATTTAAAATGATGTTCTTATTGCATCAGGGTTTTACTACGAACACTTTTTTATAACGTGAACAAAACCATCAATTAATGATAGTTTTATAAATACAATAATGGACAATAACAAAGATGGATAAAAATAAATGCCTTATTTATTATATAAAATATAACATAATTCAAAATACAATGTACTAGACTAAAGCTCACTCTAATAATCTTCCATTAGTGCTACTCTCAACCAAACATAACCCAGAAATCAAATCACCTAATATGATTTTCATGTTTTCTCGATCTAATGACTTAGTTAGAGGATCATGTAGGATTTTTGATGTCTTAAATGAATTGGTGCAATGGAAAAATCATATCTTTATATAAAAAACAATCATGAAAACTAAGTAGGACCATATACATCCATAATATTGAAACTAGTTTAGGTGATAGTACATTCTCTAATGCTAAAAAAATGGGATATGAGTAACTAATGTATAAAAATAAGTTTTATACAACCTTTAATAACCACAGCATGTTATGAAGCTAAGAAGTTTCCTTTCACACGACCTCCCTCTATATTCACGTGCACACTAATCGACTAAGTCAATAAGAGTGCTAGCTCTATGTGTATTCAGTATATGACTAAGGGTTATAGTGAAAAGCCTACAAATTTTTGAGATAAATCTGTATTCTCTTTATAAGGAGAATGAAGTGATGAAGAGAGATAAAAAATCTAATCTTATTTGCACCTTGCTTGATCGATCCTATCAACAATCAAAATTGAATTTGAATTCAACATTTTTTGCTTGGATGTTCTCTCCAGTTAGATTTTAGAAGCTCTCTAGTTATTCATCATTAATTGGTCTAAAAAACACAAAATAAAGAGTTATGATCACACAATGTCTATAAAATGACCCAATTATTTCAACAAATATATAATACCTAAATACACTTTTCCTATTCGATTTTTTTGTGTGCATTTTTATGTGCCATTTAATATTGAAAATATGAATTATTAATTCTTAAAGGTTATATCTAAAATCTAGCAAGTCATTATGATAATCCCAATTAAATGAAGATTCAATGACATTTATTTTCCCTAATACAATCTTACATAGTCCCTTACCCTTGAATATTAAATTAGCATACGACATGGAACAATTCATCCTTAAGGTTTCTAATTTCTTCCTCAATATTCCAATAACACTAAAATCTTAGATAATTAATGAAAATGTTACTTCATCTAGGTATGGACATAAACTTCTCAGTTCACTTATTAAGTGGTTGGTGATATTTTCTCTCTCTTCAATAGTGGGTAATCCTTTCACTTCTCTTATATTCTCTTTTATGGACCAATGCATACCCAATCATAACCATACTTATCACTCTTGTTATAAGTATATTAGGTGTATAGAAAAGTATATAGTAGCCTATCTAGAGATTTATTGAGATTTTAAGTCTAAAAACTTAGATGTAATACTTGCATATGAGATCCCTTTATGACTTAGAACCATAAGTGATATGGATGCATAAGAATTTCATGTTGTGTATGTTAAATGTATTATGATCTTGTATGGAATGCCTTCACTCTTATGACATAATTAAGCATTTTGTATTTAGATTGCGTATAAGGATGCAGAGGCACATGGAGGGTGTATATGGACGATGTAGGATTTTTTGGGCGTATAAGGATGCCATGAAAAAATGTTGATATAAGGACCCAAGAAAATGAAATATGGGTATAAAGACCCAATGGGCATATAAGGACGTCAAATGAATGACATTGCATATAGTGCATGAGCATGAATCATAGACATTCATGAAATATTATGTCTATTACGATAATAAGAATGTTTTTTTACTTTTATGGATAGTTTGGAAATAATGAATTGTATAATATAAGGTGATGAGATGGTTGTAAAATTGTGAGTTTGTTTTGTATATGACACTTTGTGCAGATTATGGGTGTTATGTGTGGTGTGGTAAATGAAAGTTTGGATGAGTTGAAAAACTTGTTAAATGATATTGAGATGATGTGTAACTTGTATGTGATTGCGATTGAATGCATGTAGGTCAAAATTTGATGATTTAAAGCGAAAACTAGGTGTGCCTGAGCTGCAAAATAACTTAGGAAGACTGTTTGCTAACCCATGAAATGATTTTAAATAAAATTGGATTTCCAGTGTTAAAACTAGGAAGCAAACAAGCTAGTTCATAGGTTTCATAAATCGTGAACCAACCCATTTGCACCATTCTATTTAGAACAGGGAAAAAAGGCAAACGACCTGCAAACTGTGCACCAAACAGTTTACACCCTTATAATACATAATTTTTTGCACAGTTTGGTGCACAGGCTTGGAAAACTGTGCACAAACCATGCATGGCCCAATTTACATATTTTTTAGATATTTTGAGTTAGAAACATGATGGATATATCTGCAACTTAATTTGAATGACTAAATGTGTTTCTAATAGAAGATGAGAAGAGTGAAACATTAGTAATGACTTAGGAAAAACATGCCAAACTTATATAATCTTTAGTAAAGAAGATAGGAAATCAACCTAAATTGTGTGTTCTTGAATTTATGAGTGAAATAGGCTCCATAGGGTTAGACCTAATTGAGTTTTAATGTTTATTTTGTTTTCTTTGTGAATGTTGTGTGAGAGGCTTTTGCGTAGCTTTTAGTACAACTACGGTAATACATTTTGGGGACTTATATTTCAAGGTTGGGAGATCCGCATAGTTTACGATTGTTTATGTTCAAACTTTCAAAACTATCATTTTTTTATTGGGCATAAATTTTGTAAAATCTATTTAAAAGCCATCTTCTGCTTTGTATATAATTTCAACTATGTATGTCATTTTGATTAACTTAATTACATTATGCGGGTGTTCATGTTAGGTTGTTTGAAGCTTGATATTCATTTTCCACAATTATATGGTTTATGGATTGTGTTGCATAGGCTAGCTTAAAATTTTTTAATTTGCAAAAAAATTACTAAAAATTTTGATTTGAATTAATTGGAATTAAAAATGAAAAATAAAATTGAGTGTCACATTTTTCTTGTCCTAATTCCACAATTATATGGTTTATGGATTGTGTTACATAGGTTAGCTTAAAATTTTTTGAATTCTACTGCTTCTTGAATAGCTATAGGAATGAGTAATTCCCAAAAGTTATATGTATAGAAATATGTTATACAATTGTATATAAAAGTATATTGTTCATGATACATAGAGAAATAATATACAGTGGTATAAAGAAACTTATGACATAGTGACACATGCATAGTAATATATAGAAATATATTGCATAATAATATACAAAGATGTAATGAAATGAGTATGGAGGTATACAAGAAAGAATATAGATTGGTATACACAGAGAAAAGAATTATACAAAAATATATAGAAACATAGATGAATTTTGAGGACGAAAACCTTAAAGGAGAAAGAATTGTCAAATCTCTAACATTATATTTAAAATAAGACAGAGGGTATGAAACCAATAAGAAATCAAAAAAAAAACTCACATACTATTATTCAATTTTATATATTGCATAATAATATACAAAGATGTAATGAAATGAGTATAGCAGTATACAAGAAAGAATACAGATTGATATACAAGAAAAAAAACAAAGTATACAAAGATATATAGAAACAAAAATGATTTTCAAGGACAAAAATCTTAAAGGGGAAAGAATTGTCAAATCTCTGACATTCTATTTAAAATAAGACAAAGAGGATATGAAACCAATAAGAAATCAATTAAAAAACTCACATAATATCATTCGATTTTATATTTAAATGTGTACGTATGGATATTCATGTATTGGTATATTTCTATTTGTTTCGCATATGAATGTTTGAAACAAAGTATATAAGTTAGGGTTGTGATTGACGAACATGAGTGTTAACACAGGCTGTGTGTCAAGCCGTGTGATCAATAATTAGCCTAAATTCCATGCTCTCTCTATGGAACACGGATTGCGTGAATCGCCATGGTCAGACCATAATCATTTCCACAAGGAGGAGAAGAACTCAACATGCTCAAAATATTATGTGTAAAATCCGATGGAGTGAGAATGTTATCCACCACTGTAGCCGTGTAAGTCACCACAGGATCGTGTATGTCTAATACGAGGTCATGCACTTTAAGGCATGTTAGACTTGTACTCACTTGTGCCTAAGACCGCATTATCATGATATGTGAATACAGAAGGATTATATTGTGTATAGAGTACAAGAGAGCATAGTCATTGGTATTAATATAACATACAATGATGAAGAATAAAGAGAGAAAAATGTTTGAATATAATGAATTTTAAATACATGAGATTAGAAATTAATTGTATAAATGTTTACAATGATTGAAATAATATGACATAAAGATAATGATTAGGTTAGGATCTTTTAAGATCTTCTCAATTTGGATGTATTGTTGGCCAGTTGGTTTTTAAGTTGGGCAAACGTAAAATTATTCGCAATAGTTTTTGAACAGAGACGCAAGCTCCTTTACGTCTGGGCCATTAATAAAATATGGCTTTTTGTTTCCAATAAAAGACAAACACCGTCGTCATTTTACGCACATAGGGAAATGAAATGAAGATTGAAGTCCCTTGCTTAAAAAATTCTCTGAACATTGCACAACGAGAAGATGAACAGGTTCAGACCTTGTGATTGGTTCTACGTGTACAATGAACACAACTGAAACAAAAATGGTTCCCCTGGGTGAAGCACCACCAAGTACCAACCATTGCTGGGTGGACCAGAAATCTCAATAACTTAAATCAAATAACGACATCTATACAACTATTTCTCTTTTTGCACATTATTAATCCCAAGTAAACATAATTGATCATGTAATCTATTTTTTAAAATTTCTATCAGCATCTTTTAAGGATAACATGTAAGAACATCATTATCCCATAGAAGACCCATTAGTTAGTTAAAAAAAAAATTCTTTTCTTTGTGGTGATGATTAGAATATCCATGTAGTCCTAGGATAAAAGAATAGCCAAATCCAGGAGAGATTTGTTAAAAATTGTTTAATTTGTGCCATAAAGTTTGGTGAATTTAATAATATGATCGACGCTTCATTTTTAGTCAATTGAGATCCATCTGTGGGTCCTTTTTTATATTTGCCATCATTTTGGTTTCATATTTTCTCGTTCTATCTACAATTCGAACCCATTTTCAAAAAAACAAGTATTAGTAATAATCTCTATGTGGACATTTATTAACATAATATTGGTTCATTGGTAACTATAATGCCTTCCAAGAAAAAAAAATGTAGATACCCTAATTTCGAAATTATTAGTTTCATTACTTCTAGATAAGCATATCAACTGTAAAACCATGCCTTTCTTTTAAACATAAAGCACTTATTTCTCGTACAATATATTGTATATTACACCAAAGAATATGAAACTTAAAACAAAACAAATAAAAATGTTCTTGCCTGGAATTTACAAGTCCACTAATAATAAATGAATTGGATTTTGTACTAATCACATGAACTTTAAGTTCTACAAATAAGATAAAGATAAAGTCAGTTGATCATTTGAAGACTTTTTGACTTTCAACTCTGTTCTATTAGAGTTTTGAGTAGAGTAGAGTAAGAGTTGAGAAATTATCACCCTAACCCTAAGTATATAGAGGGGACTTCTTTTCATAGAAATAGTAGAGGGGTAGTTATGTAAATAATTATGTGAACATAATTAATAAGTGTTACTTCTTCCATTCTTTAAAAATAGACATTTTTTTATATATAGTATCTCATTATATATGCATATTTGCTTTTTTAAGTTCTTTTTTATAAACATATTGACAATTTTATCGTCATTTATGAAATAAACTTTTTAATGAAGTATTCCCAACAAAGACTTTTTAGAGCATAATAAAAACAACATATAATTTAACCAACTTTAGCTATTACAATTATTATTTCTTAAAAACTGTGAAATTTGTATTGTGTCCATTTTTATAGGTGGAGTGTAACATCCTGGAAAAAGCGTCACATGGAGAAAGTAATATAATAATTTATATTTAATAATATTATTTACAAAATTATTTTATTAAATTTCGTAATTAAACTTAGCGAAGTCAGAGGCAGTCATATCAATAGCTCCTTATTCTTAATATAACAAAAAATGTACTTTGTTAAGGAGAGAAAAAAAACTAAATTTTGTTGCTAAGTACATCCATGCAATAACTTGTTAAGTACATATGTACACAAGATCCTAAATTGTAACGCCCGAAAAATTTAATGAAAATATTCCTAAAAATTATGAAAACAGTGAGGCAGAATGACTTAGTCAAACCTTCCCCAAACCGTTTCAGTTGTAGACAGAAAGTGAATTTTTGCTTACAGAAGGCTAGAACTACCTAGAGGACGATTTGGTCAGACAATTCGCCAAACTGTTCGGTTTGGCAGAAATTCGAAAATAGATGCTTATTTTTATGACAGATGAGAGAGAGAGTGTTATTTCCTATCCCTAAAGCTTCCAGCCGACTTTTCTCATTACCAAACCCTCAAAACACATTTCCAACCTTTCCAAACCTCGAAACCTTACTTCCTGCACTATAGATTCGTAACTTTTGCGAAGGAACCTAACCTAGATGAGTCTAGATTGGAGCGATTTGCAGCAAGGTAAGCTCCTAAACTAGATGAAATTTTTATGTAATAAAGTGGGTTTTTGTATGTTTTTGTGGGGTTTTATGGTTATTCGTAATGACAAGCGTATTTATCTTCGTATTGTGATATTTATGAGAGATTGATGATTTTAGGGTTTGAGTGATTGGGGATTGTTGAGGAATAAGCATTAGAATGTGGAATTTAGTTTGAAAATGTGGTTAATACGGAAAATGTGGTTCGATATATGTAGGAGGTAGTGTTAGGGACCCAGAGTGGAGTTGAGCTGAGAGCCGACTTCGAGGATCTTAAGGTAAGTGCACTGAACCCACAATTACCATTGTATGTCTTGCTTCTGTATGGTTAAATATATTTTGAATGATTTCACGTGTTGAAATGCTAGGTAGAAGGTCTTATCAATGTACTTGAATGATATGATTTGTGTTGATTGACTTTTGTTATAGATTATATTTGGTTGTGCGTGGTCGAATTGATGATCGATTTTGTCAAAAAAATGTCGGATGTGGATGTTTTGTTATTGGCCAATGTGTATAAGTTGAATGTGATGTGGTATTGTTTTTTTATGGAAATAGGGATGATGAAAAGTTTTATGGAAAGTGTGTGAAGAAATGAATTGGTATGTGGTTTATGTGTGAATTGTGAAATGGTCATAACTGTGTGAATGTGCATGACTTAATGGTATAACTTTTGCAATGTTCTTAATTATGGTAATGTGATTGATTATGGATTATGAAATGGTTACATCTCATTTGTACATGTCATATGGACATATCATGAGCATCATCGTGTGTTCATGAAAGTGGTATTGCCAATTCGAGCAAAAGCTCAACAATTAAAGGGTAATGCCAACTAGAGCGAAAGCTCAACATTAAAAGGGAATTGCCAATATATCATGTGCACAATAAATAAATACCCCGAGGCATGCATTTGTGTGATTACATCGACATTCATAGTGCATGCATTCACATTTAAATATTTGGTATTGTTTGGATTAATGTTATGTGATGGTGTGAAATATTTTCTAATATGAGTATGAACTACAAATATTTCTTGAAATGTATATGGAATGAACATGTGGGATATGAGAGTAAGTTGAGGAGATGTAGATTAACTTGAAGTATGATTGTGATTGTTGTGTGGATTTGTAATGGAAATGTTTGATCGTTGAGTGGAATTTGCATTTGAAGTGCTTGATGATTGGTAAGTAATTTAGAGTGAAATATGATGTGGTTTAAGGTTGTTATTGAGTGTGGTTGTTAAGGGGAATGCCTATGGCTTATGTTTGAGTTAGTATGAAATGTTAAGTATGAATGTGGCTATATGGTAAACACAATAGATCAGAATGGGCTAGGCAATGACCTGTGCAAACCATTTCCCAAGCCGCTCTATTTTCAGAGTCATTCCAGAAGGTCAGATTGGGCTGAGAACGACCTGTGCAAATTGTTCCCAAGCCATTCTATTGCCATGGTCATTTCAGAAGGGTGGAATGGCAGGAGAACGGTCTACGCAAGCTATTCCCCAGGCTGTTCCCATGAAATTGCCAACTTAAAAATGTATATGTTTTAGGGGAAATTAGGATTAATAATTGACCTAGTATGAGATAGTTTGGCATAAACTAGGATTGATGGCCCTTAACAGTGGATAATGAACTAATGTCTATTGAAGTAGGTAATGTAGGATGAATTCCTTATCCTATATGTTTAAATCACCTAACACACTTTACCAACAAGTACTTAAGCATTAACTACTTTGGTAAGTGTGTTGTAGGTGTACTTATTGGGTATTTAGTTACTCACGTGCATGTGCGTTTGTTGATGAATGTGCAGAGCGACAGTAGAGGCAGTTGGGACTTTCTTTTGGGCGGGCTAAAAGGTGGTACAGATACTGTGCTTAGGTCGGCTCTTAGTTTGCATTTTGAGGGCTTTGTTTCTTACCCACTTTTGTATATCTATACAAATTTGTGTATAGAAAATGATTTACGTACTTTTATTTGTAAATCTATTTCTATTGCTTCTGCATATTTCTCATGGTTACAATTATTTTGTATATGATCGAACTTGGTCAATATTTGTAAATGAAATGAATTTACATGGTTCCTTCCTTTTTACTACTTGTTAGTTTAAAAAAATGGTTTTCAAAATCAATACTTATTCGAAAATGAACTTTGCTTATTTGAGCGTCACATAAATGGGAAGAGATAATGTGATTGTATTGTTTTTTTATATGAATCATTGCCTTTTTAGGTGAATTGAACGATTATTGGGTGACTTAATCAACATAAATATTTTTCTAAACTTTTATGACTCATTTCCTACTAAGTATTAAATATTTGATAAATATTCTTTAGATTATTTTGTAATATTCTTTACTTGAATTCTCATAAAACATTATAAATAGTTCAGAGTCACTCACTTTTTTATTTTGGAGCATTATAACCGCTTCTTCTTTTAGCTCTCATCTTGATTGCTTTAGAAAGTTTAGAATTATTTCTTCAAGATTCAATTGATTTATTGATATAAATAAGACAGTTACTTGATTCAAAATTTTAAAATTAGTATATTTAATATTCAATCAACATACAGAAATCACTACATTAAAATCAATTGGAGTTGTACTCTCAGTCAAAGCAATATATGATTGGCCTACATCATTCTTTAAAGGTTAATTTTACTTCATATATTTAACTTGCTTTGTAGATTGTCTTCCTACATGCGTTGATGACAACCCTTTTATTGACACACGTCTTAATGGTTTTGACTCTATGTCTTTAACTTGCATTCTTTTTGCTACTAGCGTGATCGTAAAGGTGTCGATGAACTCGCATTTTGATTGGCTTAAACATGATATAGAATCTTCTTTTAGAGCATAAAAATTAGTCACGTGCATTATTCTTTAGTGTACTAAGAATGCGCGACCCATGATTGCGTCTTCCCACCCGTGTAGGAGCATGATAGACTTATAGTTCTGCACATACTTTCCCGAGTCTTCTTTCTCGTGAAAGTGAGGAGCTATGCCATCGTAAACTTTAATAGTAGGGGTGTTTCCATGATTTTATGAGAGTGATGGGATTAACACCTTCATATTGTGCCCTTTTAACAGTCATTGACTTGTTTTTCTCCAATACCTTCTCTGTATGTTCTCTCCACAACCTTATGGTACTGATCCATTTCACTATGAGAATAAAGCCTTTTTCTTACCTCATACGAACTTCATGCCTTTCTTCATAAAACATTGGGTGAGGTTGAGGTTTTTGACGTTCATGAGCTGTGTGTTAGGGAATTGGGTCATAAAGTTGCTCCTCATCTAGAATCCTCTATTTCTTATTTTCATGTCCACCCATGTAAAGTGTTGGCGGGTGTATAAAGGGTTTATGAAGGGACACATTTCTTTTATTATTTTTAAGAGTTCATTCAACATTTTCTTCATCTCCTCATGCTCATTTCTCAAATAATCTTATAACAGGGATAATGGTGAACGAAAAAGGCAATGAGTTTACAGTGTAAGGGCAAATAGCTTGGTCAATAATTTGCACAAATTGTTCACCAAACCATTCGAGTACCTCTGGATCATTTTTAAAATAGAACACTTGAACAATTTAGGGGATTATTGAGATAAACCATTGACCAAATTGTTTGGGTTAAAATCGTTGCCTAAAATCTGCCAGGAACAAATTAGAACATCATTTTAGTCAATTGACACAGATATCAACTCTAAAAGGAACATTCCCACTGCTCAAACACACCTACCCTCACGTACACACCATCATTCCACCTTATTTACCAAAACTTAGAAGCCTAAAATCTCTCACCAAGAGAAGGACCACCACTTAAAGTAAGGGAGCCTCAACCACAAGGTAAAAACCCTAAAATTTTTCTTGGCTTCTCTACAAATGAAGAGTGAAAAGGTGAGGGAAGTTAGGAATGTTGTTGTATGAGGGCTTTAAAAGAGAGAGAGAGAGAGGGAGAGAGAAAAAGAGAAATGGGCCAAGTGATAGGTTAGGGTGTGAGGTAATGTAAGATGCACTAAGCAGTAAAAAGGGATGAACTTTTGGGGAGGAATCTCTAAGGAGAGAGCATAGGATTTTTTTTACAAACTCTTATATGCATGAGTGACTTATGTTGGTTTTAAGGTTCAGAGAGAAAGTGGAGTCAAAGCTGTTACCCAAAGGACATGTGTAGCTCAGACTTGTAAGGTGAGTGTATATCATCACTACTTGCCTTCAGTAGTAGTTGCATTATTAAGTATTTTAGTTAACTTGAAACACTCTCAACTAATTAACCTAATAATCACGTAATTAGCCTTTTTAGTTAACTTGTAAAATAGAATAATTAAATTTTTTCATATGATTGTACTTATCTAAAAAACTTATAGAAATCCCATGACATGTATGAATATAATAGTATGCAGGCCAACCTATGACTCAGTCTAGAACACAACACATGTTAGTATAATACGTCCCATGGGCACGACCCTGTATTATACTACCACGTTCTTGTTCAACTGCTATATCTATATAAATCAATCGAATGTCATCCTAAAATAAATTACACATATGTATATAACATCATACAATATAATCTACTTATACTCTGTATATCTCAGTCATATAACATATGTTCACAAGAAAAACACATATAACATACAAACAAAATATTTGTATATCTAAATATGTCTAGCATTAGACAGAAAATGTTGAGATGCAGCATTGAGGCATCTACTGGACTCTCTTCTGTAGCCTTTTATCTACTATCAAATCTTGAAACAACATATATAATCACACTTGGTGAGTTACAAGCTTAGTGAGTAATAATCTATATTTACTTATCATCTTATAAACTTATATGTTTCTTTAATTCTCTAATCCTATTTATATACATGAGTACACATATATCTTATCATATAAATCCATAAACTGTATTCTTTATATTTTATTTAAACATATGAACTATAACTTGAGTTATTAACATATACTCTATATTTTTCCTCGTGATCTATTCCTATTTTCTGTAATCTTTTTTTCAGTATTCTTTTTATGTATTCTATGTCTGTATCATGTATTCTTTTCTGTAAAGTGTGTTTGTATTCTTATATACATATTATCATGTGAACATGTATACTATGCTTATTCTTTTGATCTAAATGATATCATTTGTATCTTTATAATATCATATATATCTGTATAGTATCATGTGTAGTTATACGTAGATCATGTGTAATGACAAGTCTTACTATGTAATATCATGTGTAATTTTATATGAAACATGTATCATTGTATATACTCCCACCTCCAATAGTACACTATGATGTGCCATACTCTATCTCCAATCATATACTGTACTCATGTCTCCACTAATAAAATGTACTCCCATCTCCAATAGTAAACTCCACCAATGTGAATCACCAACTATACTTTTTATCGTGTATCATGTGTATATAAACTTAAGCTGTGTAAATCATATGACTATGTAAAAGAATGTGACTGTATGAATTCATATGTCTTTGTTATCTTTCATATTTGTATGTAAACTTGTGTGTAAACAATTAATTGTATTCACTAGATGAACCTTAAAACATCTTTTAATTAATTATAAAAGCAATTATATTTCTTTCTCCTTTTCAAAAGAACAATGAAACCAAAGCGCGGGAAAATATGAAAGCCTCAAACTACATATCCATTCAACACTTAAATGATTCATGTTTTTAAATCAAGACAATGATCCAGAAAAAATGTGGTATATGAGTTTACAAAATGATGGCAATGTAAACTACAATGTGTTAAATCATTAATAGTTTTACAAATCATGCTACAATATGCCTAAGCGTCGTCGACCTACTTGCCGCCTCCGCAATTCTAGTGTCGTTGAGGATCCTTTACAAAAAATAATTGCTACTGCTCTACATTTAGCACAACCGAAAACTTATGTGAGTATAAAACTCTGTAAGTACAACTACAATACACTTACCTAGTTATTTAGTGTATAAGTACTCGTTCTTTTTAGAAGCTTAAGTGTGTTTTGAAGTAGGAATTATCAATTTTTTAAATTATTTCCATGTCCTTATCAAATTGTTCATACTATTACCAGGTAGTATGGACGTGCTGAATAGCACGATGACTGTGTTCCATTATAAAATAAATAGTGCACTGGTACTAGCCCTCGTGAATCAACATGGGGGTCGTGATAGTGCTATAGAAGAAACACTATCTCAACACGATCTTGTATGGATGGAAACGGTGGTCGTGTGAGGACTCTGGAACAACAGGTTCGCAGCACAGTCCTGTGCTTATCAACACGATGGCCATTTGAGATGTCACGAACAAATAGTAACCTAGCACGACATTGTGCTCGTCGACATGTTGACCTTGTCTGGCCTCTGAAAATATAACTTGCAATTATGTAAGTCATAAACTGTAACTACAACCATAATTACATCCTCCTTAATCTCAATCATTAACATCAATTCATAGCACATAATTCACAATTTAAAGAATCCATTTTACACAACCTCATTGATCAACATCAACATATAACATGATAATTCTTAAACATGATAATTCATTAACCACAACTCATATATACATATATATACCAAATACGAGAATGCTACAATGCTTTCATGAATGCTAATGCGTACACTCAATAATGCGTGCTCTTGGTCAATTCCTCTTCTCTTTTCATATGACCAGAGAGCTCTCGCTCTCATTTAGGCTTATCCCTTTTTTTGTTTTGAGATCTCTTGCTCTCATTTGGGCTAATCCCTTTTTTTTCATTTGGAGAGCTCCTTCTCTCGCTTTTCAGCTCATTCCCCTTTTTTCTTTCTTTCATTTCACTACTCCCATGAAACACATAAAGCCGTGAATATTCAATGACATGACATGAAATCATCTATGCATTCCCATTCACAAATTCACATATCATTTGTCAATCTCTACACAATATAACAACATCCCATATAACCACGAGTTTCATACAATTCATTCACAAATTCATGTATCTTTGGTATGGACATCCAACTTTACGAACATATGAACATGATATACAAAGATAATGGCGTGCTACAACTAATCGAATTTCAGTACGACTGTCAATAACCTCGCCAATCACCTTCTCCTACAGCTTAGGCTGCAAAGCCTAAAGCCTACCTCAGTGCTGCAGAGTCCATTATCCCGTAGTTTCTCCTACTCAGGGGACCATCTTCATTTTCTTTTCTTTTCTTGCACTACTTGTATGTATGTATATATATATATATATATATTCTTTTGTAAACCTTCACATCTCTTTTATAGGAACAACTTCTCTGATTCTCGACATCTCATCATAGTGACTTTTTCTCTCTTTCATTTTACTTCTATCTTATTTGTTTTCTTATTCTGTCTTTATATTTTTTGTGCACTTTTATTTATATGTTTTTAAATTCTTCCAATTTTATATCAAACATTGGGGACAATGTTTCCAATAAGTATAGGGAGAGATCATGTTTTTGATCTTATAATTAAACTATAGTTTATTGATCATGATAAGATGATTATTAATGCAACACTGATTGATTTATTTGTGTAAATAAATTTCTTCTAATTAATTGTCATATTTCATTTTATTATCTTAAATTGAGCAGGATTGATAGAGTAGCTTTAGTTGGGTGGCATAAAAGACTTAGGTCTTAGGCAAATTTTTGTTCTTAATTAGGAGTCTTTTCACGAATGGTTAGAATTAAGTGCCTAATGCAAGAATTTAGTTTTGCATTTCTGCTAGGAAAATCTCATAGAGAAAGAAGTACCTGCAAAATAAATAAATACAAAAAAATAAAATAAAAATAAAATAAAAATAATAAGAAAAAGAAAAAAATAAAATAAGAGGTTAAGGTTGAAAGATTAAAGTAATAAAAGGGAATTATGAGTCGGTTGTTGTTTACCTTTAGAGATGCCAAAAGAATAGTCTTAAATATTTACTCTTCTTGTCATTTATTTGGATTAGTGATTTGTATTTAGATCATTTAGTTTGCAAATAAACTTTCTTGATTGTATTGTGATTTCATTAAGATTGATTCTACATCCTGATTGTTGGATTGGTTGGTAGCTTAACCTTGATCCAACTTTGCTCGAGACAAGCAAAGATTCAAGTGTGGGGGAGTTTGATGTGTGCATAATATGAGTGTATTTTCCATACCATAGTTGTCTATTATGCACACATCTTGGCTTATTTTCCTCTAAAAATAACATTTAAAACAATTTTTAATTGAAAAATACCTTTCGAGTCTAAATGTGATTTTTAGGGGTTTCTGAGCAGCAAAAGTGGGGTATAGGAGATAGGGTCATGTTGGTATTCTTCAAGAAGCTCGACCTAATTGTATAAGCATTAGGGTCGTGCCAATGATTTCAGGATGAGCACGGGCCGTGCCATTCAGTACGACCATCGTGTTGAATTGTTTTAGGCACAAGACATGAGCTACATGTGTTAACAACGTGCAATATGATTAAAAACACAGAGCACAGCTCGTGCCAAGCCCAGAGAACAAAACAGTTGATAAAAAGAGAATTTTTAGGGTTTTTTTAGCAGCAAAAGTGGGCGAAAGTAGGAGAAAAATCCTACAGTAGAATAGGAACTAGAATAGAGTAGAATATCTACATTCCTTAGAGTTTATTTTAATCTTATGCTTTCTCTACAATTTTCGTGTTTTCTTACCATTAGATTTCAATTTCTGCATTAGTGTTATGTTTCAATCAAGATCCGTTTACATTTTCAGCATATCAATTCAGTTTCTTGCCATTTTTTGATTATTAGTTACTTTTCTTGCAGGTTTTTACTTCAGGTTTCTATCCATGATCGCTTAGAAGGGCTTCCCCTCACATTTTTTATGCTTTCGCTTATGATTTTTGCACATTTACTATTTGGCTGAGTATTACTTGTGTTTTGATACTTGAGTTGTCATTTGGATATATTTAGTTTTAATTTGCAATCTCTGTTGCATTTAGTTTAAGTGTTTTGGATGATGTTTTCAATTTAGAGTTAATGCCATCTGAGTTTTGATTCATTTTCTTGCGTATTTATCTTGACTGTTGTTACTTTATGTTGCATTAGTTTTATGTAAGTTTAGTTTTAATCACTTCTTTCATTTAGTTGCAATTACCGTTCATGCACTTTAGGTTTAGTTTCATTTCATTTCCTTTAGTTGGTTAATTCAAAAATCAACCTTTAATCTAATTGGACTTTAATAAACAATAATGACTTGCATGACATCTAATCGTTGTTTCCCTAGGGTTTGTAATGCATCCTAACTCTATATGACGACAATCCTGCAAAAGTGTACTCAGTTAAGTAATATATGGGAGTAAGAAACTCGACCCAAATTATCAAACCCAAAGGAAATTGAACTAAGTGTCATGTGTATCGTTGTTGCTTATTAGAATTCCAATCAATTGATGGTTGATTTGAATTTTAATCTAAACTAACTACAATTAAATGCGACTAATTCCTAAATTGTGCAAAATGTAAAGGTGATCAACTCAAAGCATAGAAAGGAAATTAAATTGCAATAAACATAAATCAAAGGTAAATTTGCATTGCATCAAAATGTAAATAATAAGCTCAAAATGTAACAACTAACAACTAAAGCATCTAAAACATGAAATTAGCTCTCAAACATAAAATCCCAAGTGTAAACAACATAAAAACATGAAATAAACTTGCAACAAAAAGTAAATTCAGAATAACTGTAAACAAAGCTGTTCAAAATGTAAATAAAAAATCGAAAAGCAAAAACCATGAAGCAACCTGTAAGAAAAATATAAAAGGCATTAGAAATCGAACAAAATAGTAAATCAATTATAGAAAAATAAGGGAGATTCAACTGCAAAAATAAACGGATGCTTGAATAGTAGTAACTCTAAACTAAAGAGAAGCATAAAGTACAAAGAGAGCATGAGTTTAAGCCTAAATCTAAGAAACTAAACCCTAATTTCGTTCTATTCTACTCTTATTGCCCGTCAAACCTCAGGCTCCCTCACAAACGAAACCGTCAATTCAATTTAATGCATAAACAACTGTTCTATTGATCGACACGACTGTGCTAACCGTGGCACATGTCGTGCACCTTGTTTTTAACCAAATGGCACGATGTTAACACATGTAAGACACGATTCGAGCCAAATTCAATTCAACATGATGGTCGTGCCAACCCGTGCTTATCCTCCAGCACGAGCTCGTGCTCTTCGTAGATGGGGCATATATGGATCATGGGCTTGAATAGAGATGAGAATGAACTGTGCTATTTAGTACAATGGCGTGTTGGCCCTTTTTTAGCCCAATTCTCTCTTGAATCTATCTTATCCTACCTGCAAAGTCGTGTCAAATGACAAACTATATTGACTATCGTATGAAATGTCATAATCATGCAAAAACAAATGATAACCAATAAAGATATGAACCATTTTACGCATAAATCACATTTTAAACATAAAGTGAATTTTCCAAAAAAAATGGTTGAAAATGTGATTTTTAAGGAAAATTACAACTAGATTTGCGTAAAATACGTAACTAAAGTGTGCAAAATATGCTCATATTATGTGCACATTAAACTCCCCCACATATGAATCTTTGCTCATCATGAGCAAAGTAGGGTAAAGATCAGGCTACCAACCAATCCAACTTACAATACGCAGCAACAATCACAATCATATCAAATGATAATGCAATCAAAATAGCATATTTTCAAAACAAATAATCTAAGAACCAATTATGAGTCACAAATAAATGAAAAGAGGAGTAGATATGTAAGACTATTCTTATGGCATCTCTAGACTCAAATAGTAAGAAACATGTAATTCCCTTTAATTTCCCTAATTCTCTAACCTTAACCTCGTTTCTCTTTTTCTTTTTCTTTCCTATTTCCTCTACTTCTTTTTCTTTTTATTTCTTCTTCTTCTTCTTCTTCTTTTTTCTTTTATTTTTATCTTTTTTTTATTTTATTTGTATTTTTGGGCACTTCTTTCTCTAGGAGCTTTTCCTAGAAAAAATGCAAAATCAAATGCTTGCATTAGGCACTTGATTCTGGCCATTCGCGAAAGCACTCCTAATTTTGAAAGTAATGCGCACGCTCATATTCATCGAATAGAGGATCACCTCCTTGTAAAAATTAAGGAAGTTTAAGAATTAAAAGTAAATAAAAGAGAAAAATGTTCTTGAAACCTAAGTCTTTTATGACACTTGACTAGAAATAGTCTATCAATCCCGCTCAATTATAAATCATCCAATGTAAAAATGACAATTGGTAAAAAGAAATTCGTTTATACAAATAAATCCATCAAGATTTCATTTATAATTATCCTATCATGATCAATTAACTACAATTTATTTATTAGATAAAAAACTGAACACTCCCCAACACTTATTTTAGACATTATCCCCAATGTTTGATATAAGGTAAGAAGATAAAAAAAGAATCAAGCACATGCAGAATAAAAAAAGAAGATAGGATAAGCAGGCAGATACAAGAGAAAAGAAACAGAGAGAAGGAAAGAAAATGCCCCTATGAAGAGACGTCGACAATTAAAGAAGTTGTTACTACAAAAGAAAATGAACGGTAACAAAAGTGAATATAAATTATACAAAAATGCAAATTATAAAATCAAATAACAAAAAGAGAATGTAAAGAAAAATGTGAATATGAAAAGAAAATTTACTCAAAAGGAAAAGAAAAGTAAGAGATGAAAATTTGCATTCATAAGTGGTAGATCGAGGCACATCGAGGGTGAAAATAATTAGAGTACATAAATTGCCATACAAGTAAGAAAATAAGCATACAAATCTAAAAAGCCAAGTCCTATAATAATGCTAATCATCAACTCTGAGGAGGAAACTGGGCATGATCACTAGGCAAATACTAAGGTGGGGGATACATAAAGTCGAGTGGCCCATAATAAAGAGTGATCACTAAAGATGGAGCTAAAGACTGGTCGAGGTCTAGTATTGGAGACTGTAGTTAAGGAGAAGTAGAGGATGTCAAAGGTTATCAACTGACAGTGGTGTGGGAGTGCGACAACATCACTCATATGTGGCACCAGCATCTGGTGCTCCAATAGAACGACAACTCAAACACTCTGCCAGAGATCTAAAACTAGCCACAATAGAATCCAAGCGGCTAGTAGCCTCCTAAAAGAATGCTTAGAATTTCTCGACCTGCTGTGCATGTGCTTGCCTCTATTCCTTATAATGGATAAGCTGCTAGTATGCTAGCTGTCACTGTCTCTGCTCGATTTAATGCTCCTCATCAGCTAGCACATGATGTTTCCTCTCTATTACACCTAACTATGTTTTGACCTCAAAAAATTGGCGATCAATCTCCTACTCTCTCTGAACTGCAGTCTCAATGTACCATAGTGCATTGTAGCTGGTATGATACATTATTGCCCTCTCCTCAGTATTGAGGAAGAATCCACCAAAAGTTGACGAGGAAGGTTGAGGATGGGAACAATAATGATGCGCCGGCCATGGTGGTGCAGTAGAAAAAGGTCCTTCAGAGTAAGAGAAGCTACAAGGTAGTGGACTCTATAGTGCGGAGAATGGCTCTGCATTCTAGATTACAGGAGAAGGTGATCGAGGTGGCTGTGGATGAACATACTGAAAACCAATCAGTCACAGTAATTTGTTATCTTGATATACCACATTCATATTCTCATAAATTCACATAACCATACCTAAGATACGTCCTAGTAGCGTGATCGACTCGTCATGTAAGTACTCAATGCCCAACTTAGTTACAATTCGTGCAACAAAGTATGCTCCCATAATTGCACCAGCACGTTTGTTGCATTTCTAGTAGATGTGGTCGCGGAATAAATGTGCCAAATTGATGGGATGGTCATGCAAACAGGCATACATACAATGTAAGAATCGTATGCCTACAACCCTATCCCCGTTGATCATTGAGAGGATCAATCGGGTGAGCCACCTGTGTATAATCTGCAGGAGATGATTCCTATACTTGCTAACTTTTGATAGACTCAAATTATATTTGCCACCATCCTGTCCTGTGAGATCTCGTTAGAAAACTGCGTCATCCACTCTGTACTGATTAAATAAAGTACGCTCTCTTAGAGAATTCTCTAAACAATCAAAGCCTTTAAGAACATGCTCTCATCTCCCAAAAGACCACTTATGCCATTTAGTAGCCTATTTAAAGTGGAAAGATTGCCCAAAAATATCTACAGTTAGGTCGTGTTGAGGATACGTCATGTTGCTAGTGAAGAATGTTTTGGGAGTTTTCAAGCGTGCTTCATGGTTTTGAGTCGTACAAAAATGAGCTGTTGCATGCTCATATTTATAATCTAACAGTCGACATACCTGTGTTAAGCTCGGCACGACTAGTGCCAAATTAAGGTTCACCAGCATGAGCTTGTGCCGTTTAGCATGAGGGTCGTGCTAGGCTTTTTTCCAAAAATTAGGTTTCAGCCACGATATCATGCCATGGAGGCACGACTTATGTTGCCAATGTTATGAGCACGATGTTATGCTCTTGAGGTTACCAGCATGACCTCGCGTCCTCAGCACGTGGGCTATGCTGAGCCATTGTGCTGCAAACTTTTAATGCAAAAACACATCCGTAACTTTCTAGACACTTGTAAGTCATTCCAGAACTTACAAAAACATGCAAAACTCAAAGATCTCTTAAAAACAAACTCAATAAAGGTCATTTTCACAAAAATAAATCTAATCCTAACAAACTAACTGGAGGTTTATCGTCCTTCTATTCTGCTTAGGTACTTTTGTAGAATATAGAAAAGTCTGTGTCTATCCTTGCTTAGCAAACGAATCTCACCATGTAAATCATGAGGCAAGGATATGGACGACTTTAGAGCAAAGACAGCAAAATCCTCTCAGCCATCTGATCCAAATTGCAATCTCACTCCATCTACTCATGCTCTTTGATCCAATGCCAAGACATTGGCAATAAATGTCAACTGTCGAGAGCAATCATCAGCCTCTACATCTCCCTCTAATTATGACGTACACATTTTTAAAAAGGGGCTCAACGTAACACCTAGCCTGTTTCAAACCAACACCAGTGTCTAGGACACAAAATAAGTAGGTCTACTACGCTTAGATACCCTATCTAACAATCCTGAACAAGGGAAGGTGTAGGTCTTTATCATCTACTCCCAGAGTGAGTTGGCCATGTTTAGCATCAAATAGAGCTTGTACCGTAACCAAAAAGGTTGTCCCAATATCAGTGAACGCTCTAAACTTTGGGAATCTACCACAATAAAATCTATTTGAAATATGAGATTATCAAGTTGTACCAGGACATCCCTCAGTATCCCTCTAGCTGAAATAACAGACTTATCTGCAAACTGTAGAGGAGCTGTAAACTCATACAGCTTAACCCCTTTTAGCTGACTAAAAACTTTGTACGTCATAATGTTTACGCAGGATTCGCTATCAATTAGCGACTTTCCGACAAACATCTAGTTTGGGAATGAAGAAACTCCCACGGTCAAATAATTTAGTCGGAATAGGAGGAGTATCAATAAAATTTCTGGTAATCCAAGTGACTCTACTCTTATCCTCCTTTACTTATTAGGATACAACTGCTACAACGTCCCTCCAGTAGGGTATATGTCCTCATATCTCATCTCCTCCTCCACCCCAACTACAAGCTGGTATGAGGTAGAAAACTCCTCGAATGGCATAACAACATCACTCACTTATTCTTTAGGGTTTTTAATGTTACTAGGTAGAGAACTCTATGGTCTAATACCAAGTTGCTTTGCCATTTGACTCATCTCGTACTCTAGATTTTTTAGAGAGGTTTGTAAATCTCGATTTTGGTGTTTCAGGTCGTTACCCTCCTCTCAGCTCATTAACCCTTTATGCCCTCTCTGCCAATTGCTCGAACTGCCACCACTAGCACTGACAAGAGAAAAAACACTGAATGTAAGTTGATTTCTAGTATGTGGTGGCTGGTAAGGGTATCTTTGAGGAGGAGGAAGTGGATTTTTAAGAGGATTGTGAAAATACGAAGATGAATAATGAGGCTATTCCTACAAAGAATAAGAAGTATGGGAAGAAGAATGGTAAGATGACTAGGACTATGAAAAAGAAGGCTGATAATGATGACTATACGATGACTGGTGTGGTTGAGCAGGCTGAAAGTGTATAGGTCGGTGCGGATGGAATTGTGGTCTCTGGTCTAAGTACTCCATGCTCTCCATTGGTGGTCTTGAAGAATAAACATATGGTGAATCATTGTTTGAATACGAGATGTAGCAGCAGGTCTCTGTAGAGTGAACACCACCACACATAATGTTATGAACAGGTCTCAGAACTAGACATCCACCAACAGTTGGCTTCTTAGCTAACCTAGTGAGCTCCTTGATTTGCTTTCCCTGGACAATTATTTGTGCATCAAGAGACATAATATGGTCCACCTGAAGTTAGTAGAAGGATGAGGTCTTGTCGGTCGATCAACTCTATCACTGTAAACATAGTTGTTTAATGCCATCTCTTCAATAAACACGATGTACTCCTCTATACTCTTATGTAGAGTGGATCCACAAGAAGCTAAATCCTAAGCCTACTTAGCATAAGCCCATTGTAGAATGTCTTACATGTAACCTTGAATCCAACCCGTAGCATGTGCATATATGAAGGAGTTCTTTAAAGTGCTCCCAAGTCTCACCTAAACTCTTCTGTGCAAACTGTATGAACTTCGTAATCTCTTTACATAAATGTATTAATCGGGTTGGTGGGAAGTACTTCTCATAGAAGTAATGATAGAGCTGGTCTTATGTCTCAATCGAAACTAGATAGAAGGGATGTTGAAATATGGATTATCGTGTTTATGGCATATTTGGATTTCAAAAGAATTCATAAGAATTTTGCTTGATTATTAAGGCTTGATGAATAAAAGTGGAATGGGATGCTTGATTCTCTTTATGTTAATGTGTGAATTGATTCATTACACAACATGGAATAGTATGAGCATTTTGTGTGGTCATAGTGATAAATGATAAAAAGGGGATAAGTCCATGAGAGAAAAAGAACAAGAGCTCTTGATTGAAAAATGGGGGATAAACCTACAAAAGAAAAGAGCGAGAGCTCTAATTGAAAAAAGGGGATAAGTCGATGAGAAAGAGAGAGAGATCTCTCGAATGAATGAAAAGAGGAAGAGATTCCTCAAGATGAAAAGAAAAGAGAAGTCCCCAGGGTAACCATTTTTGTGTATTGCATTAACATTCATGTTACATTAACTAATGTGGTTATTTTATGAGTATGATATTATGAAGGATTATGATTTATTATGTATGATTTTGGTGGATTAGTTTGTGTGCAGTAATAGGGATAAATGGTATTGTGAATTGATGGTTACAAAATAGTAAAGGGTAAAAAGGTGCTTAATAAATCACTACAAGATTCTGCGCGTTTAGTGTCCAAAAATTAGAGTCCAACTAAATTTGGACGCTAAATTTAAGAATTTGGCGTCCACGTGGACTCCAAATTTCGTGTCCACGTGGACGCCAATATGGCGGGGAGGTGAACAGTGTCGCGGAAAATTTTAGCGGGTGAATTTGGCGTCCACGTGGACTCCAATTTGGCGTCCACGTGGACGCGAAATTGTTGACCCTATGAATAGTGACGCGGGAAAAATTCCCGCCAAATTTAGCGTCCACGTGGACACCAAAATTAGAGTCCCCTCGCATTTCTCCCGCTGACTTGTCTCCCTCACAGTCACGCGTCCCTACGACAGCTTCCCCCACTCCGTCTTCCGTGCAGGCACCGGCACAGCAGCAGCCTGACTTTACACTTTCCGAGGAGGATTTCGATTTTGCCATCGATGTTGACGCTTTTGGATTAC
>CANYCX013159581.1:0-10112 GCA_948193385.1 Breynia disticha f. nivosa | reverse complement strand
TGATGATGCTTTGGTTTTCCCTATGGAAATGACTTATGAAAAGTGTGAAAGGACTAATGTGTTCTTAGAACCAATAATGAATCCTAAAGAAGCTAAGAAAGCTCAAGTGAAAGTAAGTGGATTCCTATCCTTTCGTAAGTGTTATACGCTTACATATAAGTGTTCTTATGCTGATGTTAAAATTTAAATGTTCTTAGAAATCTTGAATAAAAGCGTAAAAGCTTGAAAGCTTAATTGTAAGAAAGAGAATAAGAATGCTCATATGTGAACTATATTCATATGAATATAAGATAGCTTGATTGCTATGATTTTTCTTTGATAAGCTTGTTATGATTTATATTAGCATATTATTGATGAGATGTTTATGGTTTAATTGTGTTCTTACCTTGATTGTGACAGTATGCTCTTTGGCTATATGCCTATTTGTTGCTATGGTTGACATATTGCTGATATCATGTTGATTTATGGTTGACATCATGTTGATAAACATGTGATTACTTTATTGTTGAGCAAACTGATATAAGATAGAGTTTGGGCCATTTGAATGCATTATTCATTCATTGTGTTGCTTGATTGTGTGACACTAGGCTGATATCCTAGGCTGGGCCTGAGGATGATTCTGAGCTGGGCTCGATGCCGTACTGGGTACTATGCCGGTATGGGATTGATGATTTTTCCATATGGATTTCCGATGCCAGTCTGGCACTGAGGATAAAAGAAAAAGAAAGAAAAGAGAAAAGAGAAGACCCCGGGGCATTCGCATGTGTTTTCATAGCCATTCATATGCATCGATTCACATTCATAATTATCTTGATTGATTTGTGATTTATGAATGCTGATTACATTTGATTGATTATGAAATGAGATTGCTTATGATGATACATGAGCTTATGATGTGTATGGTATAGAAGATGTATGTTTTGGTTCTTATGCTATGTTATGCTATGCATATGATGCAAACAAGAGTTATTGTGTGTGTTTGGATTGTAAACACTATTTATGTAGTACAAATATTGTGCTGGATATGCATACTGTACAAAAGGAACTTGTTTGCTATAAATTGACTAAGGAACCGAAACATAAGATGAAAACAGAATGCCAGCACGCCCATCGTGCTGACCAGCATGTCCTCGTGCTAGATATTGAATCTGGATAAATGTTATGAGCACGACCCGTGCTCAAATGAGGCACGACCTATGCCAACTGGGAAAGTAATGATGAACACGCCCTCGTGTTCATGGAGCATGCCCCGTACTAACTGAAGTTTCCCCTGCGCTTCATTTTAACAACAATCTGTTTATCACTTACTAAGTATCTTATATACTCAGCCCTGTATGTTGTTTTAATGTTGTGCAGGTTTAGCAGGATTGCCACGAGAAGGATTCGAGCAGGTATTGATTTAAAGTGGGTAATTTTTGTAAAAGACTTTTCAAATGATTCAATTGTATTGAACTTCGTGTTATAAATTTCTTGTATAATTTTTTTATACTTGATGAATTGTTAACTCTTTCAAATAGAATACATAATTATCCCTGAGTTTGATAAATAACCAAAAATAAATGAATTTAATTTTGAGTCCCATATATTCAGAATATTGATCGTATTAGTTAACATTTCCATAGATCAAGCTTTATGTTAACTTAATACACCCCTTATTCTGGAATATACAAAGTTCATACTTAACGTAAAACTAGTATATAACGGCTGTAACTTGGATATAACCATATTTACATATTGCACTCAGTACAAAATCTCAACCAATCAACAATCTCTAGAAAATATCAACTTATATTTACAATATACACCTCAAACTTTCATATTAGACTCAAATAGCAAGAAACTCATATATATATATATATACATATATAACAACAATCTCAACAACCAAACTGTAACGTCCCAAAATTTTTGTTTAATTAAAAATTAAAATAAAATACGTAGAAAAATGAGGGGAAGTTTTTTGCATTTTGTTTTAGAAAATTAATTGAGCAGAAAGTGAGCTTAGGTTGAAAGTGAGAATTTACGAATTTGGTAATAATTAGAAATTTCGAGGAATTGAACAAGAGTCGGGAGTAGTGCGGGCCGAGTATGAGCCCAATAGGAGCTCAAGCCCAAAGAAAACCCTAAAAACCTATTTCCTTTTTCCTTCCCTTCCTCATTTCACGTCCTTTCCTCCCTTTTCTTTCCTCCATAGTTAAAAAACTCCATTCACCAACACTCTCCACTAAAACCCTACAACTAAGAAGGTTCCAAACTTGGTTTTGGGTTGAATCAAGGTGAATCTCTTTCCTTCTCTTTTCTATTCCCGTTTTTCCTCTTGACCCTAGCTTTCTGACCTTGTAACTTTTCATCCTAGCTTTGATTTAAGCAAATGATGGCTCATTGGAAAGCTTAAGATGTCTACTACCCTTTACTAACCCTTTTTGATGGTAAATTGCTATTTAGGGACTCAAAAATGTTGAAAGAAGCATAACCCTAGCAAGTGACGAATTTAGGTTTTCACCAATAGAGTTCTCGTGTGTTTTCATTACTTGGGTAAGCTTCATTAGAGTTCATTGATAGTGGTTCAACGTTTAATTGATTGGGTGTTCTATGGTGAGGGAGATAGAAGCTAGGTTAGGAAAGTGGCTAGGGTTTTGAAGGGAAAGTGTAAGGTTAGGATGTTTGAAATATGTTGGAAAGTAAAGATAAATAAAATATCTAAATGAATTGTGGAACACATTAATGAAGGTTGGTGTGAAGCATTAAAGGTGGTGGTTGGGGAAGAACATTAGGTAGAAGGGGGATTTATGGAAGGAGGGAGAGAGTGAGGAGCAAATAAACTAAAGTAAACATGCAGATTTCATTCAATTTTGCATGATTTAATGAATGCGAGATCAATGTGAAATTATGATGCTAATAATAGGGAATTCTAATCGCGGAGGAGACTATTTGCAGCCGAGTTGTTAAGTGCTTTGCATGAAGTAAGTAATACGAGCACAAATTGTCCCTATAAGTGTATGTTTTTGTATGAATGGTTGAGTGATTGATAATGAGTGCTTGAATGGTTGTCCTGGGATGGGTAATGATGTTACTTGATATAATGTGGCTTGTTTGATGTGGTTTTCTTGAAAATGAATTTGATTGTATGTGCTTATAGGAGTCTTCGATGGGATGATTATAGTCATGTTATTGATGTTATATGCTTGTATGGCATGATTTTGGTTAATATGATTGTGGATTGTTGCATGGCATGAATGGATCAATGAGTGTATGATTTGTTCCATGGAATGTGCACATAACATTCATGCATTGGGGCTCACAGCTGGGCCAATAAATTGACTAAAAGGGCTCATAAGTGGGCAACTGTCTATTGACACTAAAATGAATAAAAAGCTCATAAGTGAGCAGATTGAGGGAGTGGTTATGAGCTCCTACGAGAGCAAGATTTTGGGTAGTATCTATCCCACACTACACCGTGGCACAGTGGTAAAATGCTCGGGACACATTAGTGTGAATGAGCATGCCAAAATTTGAGGACGTATAAGTGTGCAAATATGGATCCAATTAATGATAACCGATACTCCCAGCCGACGAGGGCCATTTGTAAACGTCAATCTGGCGCACTAAGGTTCCAATTAAAAAGAAATAGAAATGGGATCATGGGTGATCATAAATAGGAATGTATTAGATGGTATGCATCCTCGTTCATCATATACATTTATGGTGCTTATTGTATGGCAAGAAATGTCGGACTATTATGTACGTATGATTGTGATTATTGGAGATCTGTTTAAATGATGAATGAAATGGTTAGACGCCATATTGCTGGATGGATTTTAGATATGGGATTTGTTTGAGACTGGAAGTGATTAATTGTGATATGGTATGTGTTATGCTGAATATATGTGTTGAAGGTGAAATGGTGTTGTGTATGCTTTTCATATGAGTATATTGATAACTAAAGATTGTTAATGACATGATGATGTATAAGGATTGAGGTAAGGTGGAGTCAAGAATGCTTGGAATTTGCTTATAAAATGTTAATTATGTGTGGGACTTAATTATTGAAACTTGTTTATAATGTTTGACGATTGATATGATTAATGATTTGAATCAAAACTGGCCAAGTCTAAATGACAGGAAACCCTCCACATTCTTGACTGATCCCATTCATGTTTGTGAATGGGATTTTGGTCACAATTGGTGGCATTGAAAACCAGTCACGAATGTGACTAATTCCAGTCACAATCGTGACTAGCCTTCTGGCCGAAGGTGGCAATGGTTGGCAACCAGCCATAAACATGACTGTCCTCAATCACGAACGTGACTGGCCTTCTTGCCAACAATGAGGAGTGCTAAAAAGTAGTCACGTTCGTGAATGACCTCAGTCACGATCGTGACTGGTCCTCTAATGGCTATGTTCTTGCAAAATTGAGTGTCGGGTGCAATCAAATGGTGTCACGAATGAGGTTAGGGCACATGAGAGTGACTCCCAAACGTGGTACTTCCAGTCACGAACGTGACCCTAAATCTAAAAACCATTTTGTACCATTTCCATGAATCACGAGTGTGACACTATGAGTCACGATCGTGATCATGGTTCTGGCCACTTTTCCTTAGAATTTTGGCAAGCCTCATTTGCAATTCCACAGCCACGAACGTGGGGTATGGGCTGGTAAAATTCTTGGTGTTCAATTGTGTTTGTTTCCTCCCATACTTCATAACCTGAATATGTTCTTGCTACGTGTCAATGTTCTAATTTATTTCCTTTGGCAAATTGGCCTTTTATGCAAGGACACTTAGATAAAACCACTATGCGAATGAACTCATATTGTCAGGTTAAATCAGTAAATCAATGTGAAAGAATATTAGGATGTGAATGGGTTGAATGTTCCTTATACCAAATGCATGTTGGAATTGCTTATGTTGAAGTGACAGAGCAAATGTAAAGCTCATCTATTTTGTGAAATATATATATTTTTTGTATGGAACGCATAGATAATTGTGAATGCGATCAAGTTAAGGAAGTTTTCCATTCTGGTAAGTGTTGCTTATTGAGTTTCATAACTCATTGCGTTTATGCCTGCCATATTGGCAGGGATTAGAGGGTATTTTGACAAGAAGGTCGTAGATCACTTTGTTTGCTCCGACTCGTACGAAAGGAATCAACTAACTGAGGTGGTTCGTGCACTAGGGTTGTTTTGATCACATGTCATACATTGACTTTGTATTGAACATTGATAGTGTATACATTCATTTTGTTGTGTTATAATTGACATGGAGTCTATTGGGTTTCTTTTCTTTTATAACCCTATGAAATTTTGTAAACCTTGTAAATTTTTAGGATATCCCCGCTAGTTTATCCTATATAGTTTTATGTAAAGAAATGAAAGGATCCTTATTTCTATATCAATGTATTTTCCAATTGTTATTTTCAAATTTTTATTTTCAAAACTTATGATTTCCAAGTCCGAGTACCACTAACGGAAAATAAAAAAATAAATCAACGAAAGAAAGTGGTAGTCGAATTTGGGGGTCACAGTGAAATCATTAACTCTAGGTTAAACAAGGATTAAGAGATAATGACATAAGTTAGGAAATTAACTCATGAGTATTTAAGAGCCTTAAATCCATGATTTGCTTGTTTTGTGAACATTTCTTAACCCTAAAATCAAGAACAAGAGAATGTTTGCTAGAATAAGACTGTTTTCCTAAATAAGAGTTCATATCTTCAAGAAGAATAGTGGGAGTTATACCTATGTATCACGAATTCCTATGAGAAAGAATGATTGGAAATGGGATCAAAGTTCATAAAAGAAAAAAGAATAAGAACACATTTAAACATGAAATCTAAAATGTGTGAGAAAGTTAAAGAGTAAAACAAGTATTTACATATATAGAATCCTTAACTCAAAGAAGCATTCATTGAGTTAGCTTCATTAAAAGTAAAGGCATGTCAGTAAAAGAAAGCATATGGAAACATCGTATTTCAAATATGAGAATGTTATCATATTAATTGAATAAACATTCTGTCATTACTTTAGGTGATGGTTTAGATGTGTTTGATCAATTAATGATTTAAGTTAAACAAAGATGATATGAGGTATCAAAACCTATGATGATAGATTATATTGGTTTAATTATAATTCTATGTAATAGACATGTTTTTATTATGTCTAACTTGAACAAAGATGGATTATTTTGTCAAACGTTGGGTATGTCTATGAACAATTTAAATAGAAATCGATCAACTTATTGATTCTATCAAGTAAATTGTCAAGTGCACTATGGATAAGTATCATATAGTTTGTAGTTGGTGAAATTTTATAGTTTAGTAGTGTAATAAGCTAACAGTATAACTTTTAGAGTTAAACTATGTAACATATTCAAATACAAACTTTGAATAGGTTATTGCAAGTATGGCTTTGACAAGAGTTTTTTATTAAGGGATTTTGATATAGTTTTAGGAATGATACAGATCTTCCTAGTTCTATTGGAAATCTTGTGTGACAGTAGGTGTATAGGATTATAGAGTATCAGCCACATCCTAAGTACAAACTAATATTTAGAAATTATCACTTAAGTTGATATATTCTAAGATAGAATATAGTGTTATCAATAACAATGAAGTTGATTATTAACTTGGCAATGTCTTTATTTTAACATGATAAAATAAGTATTATCTTTTGAACTCATACCAAGTCTACTTAGGCCACGTGCTAGTGGGAGCTTGTTGGTGTAAGCCCTATCCTTAAACATTATTTGATTATAGTCATAGCTATGTCGATTCATTCTATCTTTCTATCTTGCATGTGCTCTTAGAAAGAATAGAATTCCATGATTGAATATCTGGATGATTAAGTTGGCATATTTGATGTTTATGTCTATAGGACCTTTGAGGCAGTAGATTTCTTTCTAAAAATCCCTAATTGGTCACTACTATATAAGGAGTAGTAGATGAATTGAGGCTAACATGCTATTTATAATTTAGTAAGATTTGTTCTGTGAAACAAAAGGACATTGGATTTTATTTAGAAATCATGGATCCATGTCTAGGACATGGTATTAGATTAAATCTGACAATGAGAATAACTATATGGTTCTAAGTCATAAGTAGTTGTCACGTACAAGTTTTACATCGGATTTATTGGAGCTAAAATTTCTATAAAACTATCGATGGATTTTTGTATACTTTGACTTATAGCTAATGTGCCCTTAAAATGGTGACAAGTATGAATATGATCGGTTATGCATCGATTCATGTTAGAGAGCATAAGGGAAGTGTAGGGATTATCTGCTCTTGAGGAGAGACAAAATGCCCTAAGCCACTTGATTAGTGAACTTCAAAGAGTGTGGCCATACTCAGGTGAAATAATGAGTTTCATTATTTATCTAAAAATTTTTAGGGTCACCAGAATATCAAGAAAAGGAATTGACATAAAAGGATAACTATTCCATATCTTATGTAATTTTGGCATTTAAAGTAAGGGATTATGTAAGATTGGACTAGGTCAAACGAGTGTCACAACATCCTCATTTAATTTGGATTGTCATAGCAATTTTCTAGAGTTTGTTAATGATCTTTAGGTCTTAATTATCTCTGATGCCATTTTAAATGGGCATATAGGATCACACAAAAAGGCTAGGTCTAAAAGGGCAAAATTGGTATTTCTAATTTCGGTCAAATATTTGGGCCATAGTACGAACAAATATACGAAGCTTAAAAATGTGTAAAATTAACACATAGTACACGACATCTTATGGTTAGTTCTAGTTATGAACTATTAGGAAGTTAATCATGAAGATTCAAGAATCTTAGCTGGATTGGGATTAGGACACGTTTGGACACGCTATGTCCAAAAATGTATGCCTTGTCTAAAAGGAATCATTGTCCTAATTATCCATTATAATTATTGGTTTAATCTTAATTAATTTAAAACTCAACATTTGAATTTAAATCAAAGTAGGATTTAAGGCTAAAAATTATGACATTGGGTAAGATTTGTATGGATATATGGATAAGATAAGATAGAACACATTAAGGACACATTTTGTCTTCAAACATGTCCAAAACCTGTCCCACCTTAAAGATAAGCTTTATCCTCATTCTTAATAGTTCTAATCTGATATAAATTGTTTTTAAATCAAAATTGAGTTCTTATTAAAGTGAAGGTCAACTAGGATAAGTATAAAAGAGGATGAATGAAAATCAGTTAGGTTTTTATATTTCCTCTTTCCTTTAGGACTCATAAAAATTTGGCTATAAAAGGCGACACTTCCTTCTCAATTTTTATGGCTTCATGAACAAAATTTTGGTTGCCCAAGGTAAGAAAAAATCATTTTATTTTTCTACTATTGTGTTGCTGTGAATGCCATAAAGAACTAACACTCGACCTTTTCACGAAGGACTATCCATATGTGTGTGAACATAGAGGAAGGTCACGTACAAGTAGCATCTTTATGGCACATTTTTGGCTTTGAAGGTTGTATAGGTTGTTCCTATACATTAGTTACTGTTAGTGTAAGCCCTAGCCCCAATACATTGTATGTACCTTTTATTATTGAGTAATAAAATTAGTAGGCATTGTTTTATTTTAATATATTGACCTGTGTTATATGTTTGATAAAACTATGCAAGAATGTTAATTAAGTGGTTGAGGTATCAAGGTTGAGGACATTGATAGTAGAACCTGGAAGTTATGAGATTAACCCTCCCAAATATATTACGAAAAATAAGCGAAAAAGTGGCAGAAATTTGGTTAGGAACGACCAAGGAAACGACCATGAAAACCTTTCCCATGGTCGTTCTGTTTCAGCACAAAATTTGTGATGACTTAAAATGGGAACGACCACCGAAACAGCTTGAGGCCATTCTTGCCACCGGGAGGCCGAAATAAAACGCGTGTTTTTATTAAAAAGGAGAGAGAAAACATACATTATATTCGAACCCTAACTCATCTCAGCCAACTCTCGCTCATCCCAAACCTTTTCCAAACACATTTCTAACATTTTAGAAGCTAAAATCTTGCTTCCCACACTTAAGGATTCATATATTTCACAAGGGAACGTAGCCTAGAAGAGCTCTAGTGTTTCTGAATGGATTTCACCGAGTTAGGCTCTTTTCATCCAAAATTTTCGTGTAAAATTGAAGGATTTGTGTATTGTTTTATTTTGACGAGTGTCCTTAATGTTTTGTGATTATAACTTAGTGTTGTAAAAATAGTGGGAGTTTTATATGATTCTAGGGTTAGGAAATTGAGGAGGTTTGAGGACTCTGAGTTAGAATAAGGAATTTAGGTTGAACATGTGTGTAGTAAGAAAAATGAGGTTTGATTGTTTAGGAGGTAGTGCTCGGAGTTTGGGGCGAGGTTATCCCGATGACCAATTATGCAGATTACCAGGTAAGTGCACTTTTGACACTTGCTTGGGAGGTTGTGCCTCCATATTGTTGATTGTATGTGATAAATGCTTATTTGTTGAAATGGTAACAATTATGTTTCATTAAAGGACTTAAATGCTCGTAAGCCTCTATGTGGAATGCTTGGAATTTGTATGAACATGTGTTGGTTATGTGTGGTATGAGATTGATGATGGTAAGGTGTTATGAATATGTTATTGTAATGAATTGAGAAAATATGTGAATTTGATTAAAGGTAAGTAGGTTATGGAATGAAAATTGTATACGAGGATGTGTGTTTCTTATTATTTTGATGGTGCTAACTGTGATTTGATTGTGCCATTATGCTAAGAATGATGCAGATTAGTTTGAGCATGATAAGAGGTAAAAGAACCAACACATTGTATAAATATGTGCTTGTGTGGGAATTTATGTGGACTAAGTGCAATGTGCCAAGTGCGACTTGTGGAAATTATGAATAAAGCTTGTGGTGCTTAAACTCGTATGAGATGTTCAAATATGAAATCATGCTTGGTTGCAATTATGAATGCTTACTTGTATAAAATGGTGGCTTATGCTTTTGATGTTTGTCCATATTATGTTTTGTGAACTAAAAGGTGAGAAGCATGTGAATTGCTTGATGATGATTATATGGTGATATGTGAAGAATGATTTGTGAGCATTGTGTGGTTTGAAACATGTGATAATGTGTTTGAGTTATACCATGAGTATG
>CANYCX013157371.1:0-12719 GCA_948193385.1 Breynia disticha f. nivosa | reverse complement strand
CCATTTCCTAGCTTGTTTTCCCCTGTTTCTAGCCGTCCATAACACACTTAACATATCTCAACTCACCCAAAACATATCATTCACATTTCACACCAATACCAAACTTATATTCAAGCACACACTCTAATATCAACCCTTTTTATAGGCACTCACATCACCAAGTCAAGCAACAATTCATCAATACTTTTCAGTTTCATCAAATCATAAAACTTATACAATATTTCCCATTGATAATCTATTATACTCACATGTCATTCATCATTAAACTAGTGCATACTACATCACATGATCAACAAATACCCTGGGTCTCTCATTAATTCCCTTTAGAGAGATCTCGCCCTCATATCTTTTCGAAACATCTCCCTCTCGTGAGCACCCACTCCTTATTTTCTTATCGAGTGATTTCTTTCTCGTGAGTACCTGTTCCTTATATGCTTATCGACATTGAGCGCCCGCTCCTTATTTTTGTCGATATCACTCTTGAGTCCCTTGTTTTATTTGACACCATGAACAGGCACATATGTTAATGCAATGATAAAAATATGACATGAAATTGACTTTAAAAACTTTCCATAAATCTCATAAAATGTCCACCATAATCATAGGTCATACAATAATAACAATTCATAATCAAACAAGTCAACTATTCATTGTCTATAACATTTTCACTCCAATCATCACAAGGCAAACACTTTCACAACATCAAATCATTTTGATACAACATACATTTTCATGCAAAACACAAAAGTGCATTTAGACACGATGCTTTACCGTTTTAACAAATTCACTTATGCTCTTTATATTAAACCATACATATGCAAGACCTATAATGGTAAGTGTTATCAATGCACTTACCTCGAATTTTGCAAAGTCAATGCATGGCTCAAATCCGATCTAGACCTCGAACTATGTTCCCTACGTGATTTTTACTACAATTTCCATGTTAAATACAATTTCGCGTTAAATTTCACAATTCACCTCGTAACTAATAAAAAATCCCCAATTTCCTCGAAACCCTAAAAGTTCACTTCATTTCTATTTACAATTTTTCACTCATCGTTGCGTACATGTACTCCCATTTACAATATCGTATATAAATATACCAATTCTTCCAACCCTAGGCTTAAAAATCCAACATGGAATAAGTGTAAAGTTAGAGGTTATCGTTTGCTTGTCAAAACTCACTTAATACTTCATTCTTTAGACCAAGAATCACTCAATCTTGGGTTTCTAGGGTTAGATTTGGTTGTTTAAGTTCTAAAATGAAAGCATTTTAGAGTAGGAAGGGAGGAAAAGTCAGGTGTTCTGACTTACTCTCAAAGTTTTTTGGTTCTTTGTTTTTTATGTTCATGTTTTTATTATTTTTAAGCTTATAGTGAAAAAAGGTTTACCAAATGGTTTGTGCAAACTGTTTGATCATCCGTTTTGCCCCACTATCAGCGCAGTACTATTTTCTTGTCTGTATTTCAAATGGTTTGGGAATGGTTTAGGCAAACTATTCCCAATATCTTCACACGGATAGTTGTAAATAATTATGAAATGAAACTGTAGATCATTCAGGTGGTCTAGAGTCTGGTAAAGTTTGGAAAAAGCCACATGAGGATGCAAATTCTCGTATGGCAAGCTTTTTAGGGATCTTAGATATGTTTAAAATAAATGGTGTTTTTGGAGGATGCGAAACAATTGGTTCTATTTCCTTTTTCACTTAAGGACGACATTTTCCTGTGATTTTGCAGTTTACCATTAGGATCGATTGACATGTAAGATCTGTTGTGTTTTCAATTTTATGAAAAATACTTCCCACTAGTACGATTGGCTCAACTACAAGCAAAAATCACAAAATTCATGTAATACACCTAGGAAAGCCTTGGTGACACTTCAGAGCAATGCAAAGAACTTCTTCGCAAATGTCTGCATCACGGGGTAGAGCTATGGTTACAGGTATAGGCAACTTATAATGGCCTAATTTCATAAACAATGTAAGTTCTAGATTTAGTGTCCAGCAAATTCATACTGCATAAGAGTCCAGAGGATTACATGGCCTTGATTGAGGATATGGACCTAAACAGTTATGCGTGGGGTGATAGAACTGACAGATCGATATGGCTTTAGCAATTAAATACCTTACAAGTCGATTGCATTACCTCTTTGGAGGCACAAATGATGGTTCAAGGCAATCAGGTTGAGCAGTTGACGAAATTACTAAAGGAGCAGACTCTTGGTAGTATATCAGTATAGTGATCAGTTCAATGCGTTACATGTGGAGACAGAGAACTAATGAAGACCTGCCACTACACTTCGTATTCTCACAATGATCTTAGTACTTAAGACTACCCTTCGAGTCCATCAATAGAGGAAGTGGAGTTTTTCCATCAGAGACCTCTATTTCCATATCATCCGCCTAAGTTTCAGCCAACCCTTATATCCAACTCATCCATCGTATTCTCATTCTCATTAGCATTTATACTCGTAACAACCACTAACATATCATCCACCTTATCAGCCACAACCAACTTCCTATCATAGTCCAACACGACTTCCAAACTTTCTAAACTAAAACCCACCATATCAACCATCTCATAACAGTAACCCTAGTTTTGGGAACCTTGGTAGTTCTTTGAACACAAACTAGAGTGGTACTAGTTCAAACAATTGGCAAAAAGAAGAAAAAGGTACCATGAGTAGGGAGGAAGGTGAAGAACTCTAACATTAAAATAGGGATTTCCAAATGATAATTAAGAACTTAGAATACCAAATGAATCGAATAGCCAAATAGATCCCTTCTCAACCTCAAAATTCTCTCTCGAGTGATACAGAGATGAATTTGAAAGAGCATATCAAAGCAATTATGTTAAGGAGTGGAAAGAAGAGTGATGTTGAGCATCCTATGGTTCAGGACATGCACAACACATCAGATGTGGTAGTTGACAACAGTGGAGCACAATTGGATGAGAAGAATGAAGAGCTATAGAGAGGAGAGGTTTAGTAGAAAGCAAACACAACAGTGGCTAATGTTGATTCGTACAATAAGATCAGGCTGTTGTTAAGCCTTAAATTGCTTTCGCTCAGAAACTTCAGAGAGAGGCCTGGCATATGCAGTTTGGTAAATTTATGAGTATTCTAAAGGTTGATTCATATGACACTTCCTTTTTTGAATTTGGTTAATCCCATGCCTACTTTTACAAAATTCCTAAAGGATTTGGTAACACATAAAAAAAACTGAGTAAGGAGTTGGCAAACATGCATGTGGATAGTTGCTCTACCCTTATAGCTCATCTTTTGGTTAAGAATAAAGACTTGGAGTTTCACTATTCTATGCTTTATTAATGAGCCAATTGTTGACTGTGCATTGATAGATAGTATAATAAGTGTGAATGTGATGCCATACACACTATTATGTCAACATAAAGGTGTTTGCAATATTCATTTACAAATGGCAAACAAGTTAGTTACGATAGTGAAGGGGACAGTTGAGGACATCCTGGTGCGTGTTGATAAGTTACTCTTTCCAATTAATTTCATTATTATAGATGTTGAGGGAAATGATAATTCGATTATTCTTGGGAGACCTTTCTTGTCTACTACTCAGTCTTTGATAAACGCTTGGAGTGCTAGATTAACATTGAGGATCGAGAATTAGGAGGTCACTTACATATTAGAACAATCTCTAAAAAAACCATTACAATTTTTTACAGATGATACCTATGTAATCGACATTCGTGTTGAGGATTTATGCTTTAAAATTTTACATGAATCATCATCTAAGGATTATCTAGATAGATCACTGATCTTTGAACTGAGTCTGCTTATTTTGGAGATAGAGGATGCATAGGATGAGATCAAGTTCTTAGGGCATGTCTCAACAGTGCATGAGTGACTAAAGTCACCATTAAAGCCTATTCTGAAAACTAGTTTGGAAGAGCTGCCAAAACTGGAATTGAAACCATTCTGACTCACCTGAAATATGAGTGTCCTAGAGATGCAAATATATTGCGAGTGATTATTTCTACTGACTTAGAGAGAGATGATCAGATGAAGCTAGTTGAGCTTTTGAGGACACATATTAGAGCTACTGGTTGGAGCATAACAAATATTCTTCTTCTTTTTGCACCCAAAAGATTCTTTTGGAGGAGGGTTTTAAACCAGTCGTGCAACCTCAAATAAGACTAAACCTTCATATGAAGGAAGTTGTAAAAGCTATGGTTCTGAAGTTACTGGATGTTGGAATTATTTATCTGATATGAGATAGTAGATGGGTTAGTAAGATATAAGTTGTTCCTAAAAAGGGGGACTCATAGTGGTAGAAATGAACACTATGAGTTAATTCTCACCATGACTGTGGAAAATTGGCATATATGTATAGATTACAGGAAACTCAATGACGCTACCCAAAAAGATTACTTTCCTCTACCCTTTACAGATCAATTGCTTAAGAGAATGGTCAAACCTAACTACCATTGTTTTCATGATGGATATTCTAGTTATTTTATCATACCAGTTGTGCCAGAGGACAAGGAAAAAAGTACATTCACATGTCCTTTCAGCATATTTGCATATCAGCACGTGGCTTTTGGCATGTACAATGCTCCAGCCATTTTTAGCATTGCATAATGGCCATGTTTTATGACTTGCTTGATGGTTGCATTAAGCTTTTCATGGACAAATTCATAGTTTTTAGGAGCACTTTTGATCACTGCTTGACTAATCTAAAGAAAGTGCTCCAGCATTATGAAGAAATGAATTTAGTGCTGAATTGAGATAAGTGTTATTTCATGGTAAAAGAGGAAATCATTTTTATAATGCCCCAAAGAGTGTAATTAAAATTATCAGAAAAATGCTACTGAAAGAATGGCAAATGGCCTGGGAACAATTTGCCTAAAATATTTCCCAAACTATTTTGAAGGCGAACAATAAAATAATGTCGCATAGATAGTGAGAGGAAATGGATATTCAAACGGTTTGCAAAAATCATTTGGAAAACTATTTTCTACTAATTAGGGCTTAAAAATAATAAAACATGAATATTAGGAAAGTGGAACCAAAAACACTTTGAGAGCAAGTCAGATGCTTCCTAACTTTTCCTTACTTCCTACCTTAAAACGCTTTCATTTTAGGGCTTAAACCACCAAATCTAACGTTATAAACCCAAGATTGAGTGACTCTTGGTTTAAAGAATGGAGTATTCAATAAGGGAGAGGTAAACTCTAACTTTATACTTGTTGCATGCAGGATTTTTGAGTTTATGGTTGCAGGAATATGCATATTTATGTAAGATATTGTAAATATGAGTAGAGATACCCAATAGTGAGTGAAAAATTAGAAATACAAAGGAATTAAACTTTTAGGGTTTTAGCAAATTGGGGATTTTTGTTAATTACTAGTGGAATTGTGAAAGTGAACATGAAATTGTGTTGAACATGTAAATTATGGTAAAAATCATGTAAGAAACATAGTTTGAGATCTGGATCAGAGTTGAGTCGTGCGTCGACTTTATAAAATTAGAGGTAACTGCATTGATAACACCTACCATTGTAGGTCTTGTATCTGTATGGTTAAATATAGAGGGCCTAAGTGCATTTGTTAAAATGGTAGAGCATTGTGTCTAAATGGACATGCATGTTTAGCGTGAAAATGTATGTTGTAACATAATGATTGATTGATGTGAAAGTGCTTGTCTTGTGATGATTGGAGTGAAATTGTTATAGAGAACGAATAGTTGACTTGTTGGATTATGGATTGTCATTATGGTATGAGCTATGATTATGGTGAACATTTCATAAGATTTATGGAAAATGGTTAAAGTTAATTTCATGTCATATTTTGGAATTGCATGAGCATGTGTGCATATTCATGGTGAGGATTAAAATAAGAAGCAGGTGTTGAAGAGTGAAATCGACAAAAAATAAGGAGTGGTTGCTCAATTGGAAAGTTAGGAAATTTTAAGAGGGATAAATCTCCATTCATGAAAAATACAATTGAAGTATGTAAACAATGAGTACTTATGCATTAACTACCTTGGTAAGTGTTGGAGTTGCACTTACTGGTATTTAGTTACTCAGGATGCGTGTGTGGTTATGTTAATTATGCGGAGTGGCAATAGCTAGCAGGAGGACTATACTTTTGGTAGTGCTAGGCAGTGCGACACTTTGAAAAGGTTGAGGCCCTTTAGCATTTGGGTTTTATTTTCCTTTCGTACATCTATACAAAACATTGGTGTAGATAGGAGATTTACATACTTGAAAATTGTAAATCGTTTTGCCTTGCTTCCGCATTTTCGTAACATATTTTGTATATGACCAAACATTGGTCAATGCTTTTAAATAGTGCATATCTAATTTCCTCTTTCCTCTTTTATCTCCTTATTTTTAAAAAAATCCCTTATTCTACTCAAAAATTCGATTTACAAAATTAGGGTTCATAATTTTGGGGCACAGAACTTCGAGTAAAGGAATCGAGGTGGACAAAGATAAAGTTAAAGTAATTAAGAAATTGCCTCCACCTTCATTTGTTAAGGATGTTCGCAGTTTTCTAGGTCATGTAGGATTCTAACAGTTCATCAAAGACTTTTCAAAAATTGCTGAACCGCTAACCTCGTTACTTCAGAAATTCATTCCTTTTGAGTTAGTTGATGGTTGCCTTAGCGCGTTCACTCTGTTGTTGAGTAAGTTACATACTGCACCTATCTTGGCTGCACAAGAGGGATATCTTAGACCAATCTATTACACTAGTCAGACCCTTAATCCAGCCCAAAAGAATTAAACCATAACTGAGAAAGAGAAGCTAGCAATCGTAGCAGCATTGTCAAAATTTTGGTCATACATCATTCTCTCTAGAGTGATTGTATTCACTAATCATGCTGCAGCAGGTATTTGCTCACTAAAGAATATGTAAAGCTCTCTCATTCATTGGGTATTACTCATACAAAAGTTTGACCTTGAAATCAAAGATAAAGGTGGAGTAGATAACTGGTTGCAGACTATTTATCTTAGATGGAAAACACTATACGTGGGAGAGTGTTTGATGATGATGTGAATTATTTTCTAGGATAGCAGTTATATATTATGATAGCCAGTGTGCCTTAGTATGCCAACTATGTTAATTACTTGGCAGGAGGTATCATCCTGAAAGAGTTGACGTATTTTTAAAAGAAGTTCTTTAAAGAATTGAAAAATCTCTTTCGGGACGAGCCTTATCTTTCCATGGTATGTGCAATCTAGGTACTTCATCGTTGAGTAATTAAGGATGAGCAAGATTATATTTTTCTACAGTGTCACAGTATACATGTTGGAGGACACTTTGGCTAGATACGGCAGCCATGAGGGTGTTACAAATTGGATTTTATTGGCCTATGATTTACAAGGATGCTCAAAATTTTGTTTCTAGGTGTGATAAGTGTTAAGGGTCTGGTAATATTTCTGCTAGGTATGAGTTTCCTTTATCTAGTATGTTTGTTTGTGAGTTTTTTATGTCTAGAGGATCAACTTTATTTTCCTTCTTCTTGTAACCACAAGTACATTATGGTATGTTTTGATTATGTTTCTAAGTCGGTAGAAGCCATTCCTTTGCCTACTAATGATGCTCATGTTATGGTTTGGTTTCTTAAGAAGCTTTTCACATGATTCGACACTCCACGAGTTATCATCAGCGACAGAGGCACCCACTTCTCCAATGATCAATTCGAGAAGCTAATCGTGAAATATGGAGTAAAACACAAAATGGGGCTAGCTTATCATCTGCAAACTAATGGGCAAGTGGAAATCTCAAATCCTGACCTTAAGCGTATTTTGGAGAAAACTATAAGTAGTTCGCGAAAAGATTGGTTATTGAGATTAAACGAATTGTGGGCCTATAAGGCCGCTTTCAAGACTCCAATTGGCATGTCCCCATACAGACTGGTTTATAGGAAAGCTTTAAATATGCCAATTGAGCTTGTTCATAAAGCCTTTTGGGCTCTCAAGTTCCTTAACTTAGATTTAACGAGTGCTGGTGAAAATGGACAACAATAGTTGACTGCGTTGGACGGGTTTCATTTTCATACTTGTAAGAGTGTGCGATTATTTAAAGAGAAGAAGAAACTCCTCCACAATTTTAAGAAAATGCACTATGAATTCCAAGTGGGCTATCAGGTTCTACTTTATAATTCTTGCCTCAAACTTTATCTTGGAAAGTGAAAATCATGCCCTCCTTCATACACACCCTCTAAACGGTTCCTAGCCTCAAACAACACTTCCATTTCATCAATTTCATCCTCAATGGAAGCCTCCTTTTCTAAAAAATGCCAACAAACTATTGGAGAACATTTGTATTTGTGTTTAACGACAATTCAAAACGTGTAAGGTATAATCTTTTGACTAAATGCCTTTTGGGCTCTCAAGTTCTTTAACTTAGATTTAACGAGTGCTGGTGAAAACGGACAACAATAGTTGACTGCGTTGGATGAGTTTCATTTTCATACTTATAAGAGTTTGGGATTATTTAAAAAGAAGAAGAAAATCCTCCACAATTGTAAGAAAATGCACTGTGAATTCCGAGTGGGCTATCAGGTTCTGCTCTATAATTCTTGCCTCTAACTTTATCTTGGAAAGTGAAAATCATGCCCTCCTTCATACACACCCTCTAAAAGATTCCTAGCCTCAAACAACACTTCCATTTCATCAATTTCATCCTCAATGGAAGCCTCCTTTTCTCAAAAATGCCAACAAACTATCAGAGAACGTGTAAGGTATAATCTTCTGACTAAATGCCAAATTCATGTCGAGAAATTTATAAGTTTGATGTTTTATAGAGATTAGATGTTGAGTTTGAAATGAATGAGTTGTTGTTCAATGGAGGTTTGATTGAGTATGTACAAGGGGATGATCAACTAGTATTATATAAGGAATTGTTTTTGGAGTTTTTGACTACATTGAATGTGGATTTTAATGTGAGAACTCTCAAGTTTTTGTATAGAGAGTTTGACTTAAATTGAATTTTGATAGGCTAGAACGAGTACTTAGAGGTCTTGAATGTATCGAGAACACTCCTAAAGAGTGTACAGCTTTTGATAAATTCAAGATTCTTGATGTGGTATTTTGGACTCAGCTTCGGAGGGAGGTAACTATAATTCCAACGTATCTAAAGTCAGTAAATATAAGAACCCATTGTTAAGGATTATTCACAGGTGGGGTACACGATCTTTCCTATGAAAAATTGACGGAGACAATGTTGTAATTTCGAGATATTTACATTTATGTACGTTTGCTTAAGTGGCCAGTCTATGGATTTGGTATATTAATTCCTTGATCACATCTACCAGAAACGCAACAAGAGAGCCTAACCAATCATAAAATCTTATTTTGTTGTGAGGATTACCACCTAATTGGTATCGATTACCTCCACGATTAGTCAGTCATATTACTCGAACGTATCTCTAGTATGGACATACAACTATACGAGCATATGAATAAGATATATTGAGATAATGGAGTACCTCAACTGATTGGCTTTTACTACCCCAGCCAACAGCCTCCCCAATCACCTTCTCCTGCAGTTCAGGCTATAGAGCCGACCTCAATGTTGCCGAGCCCATTACCTTACAGCTTCTCTTACTCCGAGGGGCTATAATTGGTACCCCTACAACCATTGCGCCACTCTTATGCCCATATTCCTCCATCATCATCAACCTTTGGTGGATTCTTACCTGATCTAGAGGAGTGGGCAGCAATGTACCGCAACAGCTATAATACACAGCTGTACATCGAGAGAGTAGTACAACAAAGGCAAGAGGTTCATCGAAAGTTTTTCAGGATCCTATCTCAATTAAGTGTTGTAGAGAGGCAGCAGCAGGACCTAGTTGATGAGTAGAGAGCTTAGTCATAGTGGTTTGACTAGATAGAGCAAAGATAGTATCTACTAGCAGACCAATAGCTTGCACATTTTGAGTAGCAACAACGGGCATATACACACCAGGTTAAGTAGTTTCAAGTATACTGATGGGAGACTACAAGTCATCTGGATTCTATCATGGACAGTCTCGTTTCTCTGGTAGAGTGTCTGAGCTGTCATTCCTCCAATGCCGTAGAGGTTAGTGCTACTTATGAGCAATATCGCCGCACTCTACAACCATAGCATGATGCCCCTTTACTAGTTATTACTCTTGATCAGCTACAGTCTTTTATTCCAAGATCAATTCAATCCTCAGCCTTCACCACTGTGATCATTACATATTACCGACCAATGAAGTTTCCATATCCATCTCCTCAGTATCCACTTGGTGATACTCTTTAATTTCTAATTAGGATTGATTATTTGGGAGTATATTGTATGAGGAGAGCCATTTAGACATATGTTCTATATATTAAACTTTTGTGGTAGTATGCTAATTTTATGTTTAAAATTATATATCTATTACCATCTATATATTATGCATGTTTGGATGAGCTATCTTGGTTGTGTTATGGTTTGAAACATTTTCTTTCAAGTTGCATGTAACGCTCCGAAAATATCACCAAACTTTGGCAGAAAAATATAACTTAGAACGTGCGAGAACTTCCAAAAATTTGTCGATCCAGTGGCCAGGAACGACCATAGGAACGGCCTGGGAAAATCGTTCCCATGGTCGTTCTCCACTGTTGTTGGCTAATAATAGGATGCTGAGGATTGCTCTAGAATGGCCAGGCAAATGGCCTGACCTGGCCGTTCCAAATGTCGTTCTGAATGGTAGATTTAAAAGAAAATGCTTGTTTCATTAAAGAAGAGAGAGAGTGTGGTATATTCTCAAACTTAAACGCTCCCAGCCATTTTCCCTCAACCCCAAGCACAAGAAACACCCTAACAACCCTTTTGAACCTCAAAACCTTGCTTTCCACACATAGAGACTCATAGAGTTCATCACAGAGCATAACCTATACGAGCTCTAAAGTTGTTGGATGGATTCTCAACAAGGTAAGTTCCAATTTTTGACGAAATTTGCATGATAAAGAGTGAGTTTTGCATGTTATTCAAAAAAGCATATGTGTTAGCCTTGGTTTGGTTAATTTCATGATCTAAATGTCTCATTTATTCATATGATATTGGTAATGTGTTCTTGAAAGAATGGTATATGTGAATGATTCTCTTGTGTGGAATTCTTGGAAGTTTTACAATTGCTTATGTTATGTTGGATATGATATATGTTGGTGGGGGTATGCCAAATGTGTTATTGAATGAGTTGATGGATTGTGTTGTGAATGAATTGTGTCATTATGTAATTATGAGAAATGTGATCTATGGAAATTTGTGAAGTGTAAAGGTATGTAGAATGTTCACATGTTCATTAAGGAAACCTTAATGAAATTGAATGGTGAAATGACCATAAGTATGTGAAAATGGATTAGTGGCATGTTTTGTGCATTATGCTTGATGATGACATTATGTTGCTAAGGCATTTGGAAATGTGATACATTTCATTCACTCATGTCATGTGCACATGTTATGAGCATCATTGTGTGTGTTCACAAAAAGGAGTATTGCCACTCGAGCGAGAGCTCAACAAATAAGGGGTATTGCCAATCGAGCGAGAGCTCAAAATAAAATGGGTATTGCCAATTGAGCGAGAGCTCACTATAAGGGGCATTGCCAATCGAGCGAGAGCTCAAACTAAAAGGGAATTGGTTAGCATGAGAGTGGATTCTTTCATATGCACATTAAATGAATTAAGACCCCGGGGCATGCATCGTGTGTTTGCAGTAGCATTTTCATGAATGCATTCATCCATCATTTGCATTGATGATGTTACTTTGGTATGCTTAAGATGTGAATGAACATATGTGTTCTTATGATTGAATGTGAAATGGTGTTTTGAATATGATCATAAATTAAGTGGTTTGATGTATGTGTATAAAGAGTGTTTGTTACTTTAATTAGTAACTAATGTACGAACATAAATATGATGATAAGTGGTGTTTATGCATATGCAATAGAGAGATAATGTTGATGTGCATATGTGGATGTGTATATTGTTGATTTTGAACCTTGATGAAGTGTTTGTTTAGGTATATAAATGTTAATTGTTGCAAATGTTGAATGAAGTTTAAAATTAAGTTGGGATTTGGATGTTTTGAAGAGTGTATTTGATGTGTTTAGAATTGGTTATGATGCCTTGAAATATGGTATGGTTTTGGATGGATTGTTATGTGTTAATGTGCTACATTTGTGATTCCAGTAGGTTAGATGGGGCTAGGAAATAGCCCCTAGAAACCATTTCCTAAGCCATTCTATTTATGCTGCAAAATAGAATAGGAGAACGGCCTGGCATGGTCTGTGACCCCCGAAATTTAAATATTATCTGCGTATAACTCCCCTTCTACAGACAATACTTAAACTCCGGAAATCAAAGTTTAAATAAAAATAAAGAAAATAGAAATACCATTCATTGAAGGAAGGTTTTAACTTCTCAACTTATTTCAACAACATATATTTATACATATCTCAAATCAGTTTATTTTACAAAAACAGAACTTATAATAAATCCATTTGCAATACAACCATGCCAAAATACATAAGGTAAGATATAACCGTATCATGTACAATGCAAACCCTAATATGAAAATATAACCCTGCACACCTCGGTTTCTTCTCGTATAAACCTCCAAAATTTTAAGCTCTGCATCTTTAATTGCACGATAAACTCTTCTAATGACCTGCCGAGCGTTACAGGCAAACATTTGCGTGAGTTTTAAACTCAGTAAGCAACTTAACCA
>CANYCX013156696.1:0-10983 GCA_948193385.1 Breynia disticha f. nivosa | reverse complement strand
GGTTAAATAAAACAAGCTCAGTTGTACCCATGTTTCGTCTGAGCAATATCTTCTCACCTTTCCGCGAACTAACTTATTGGTACTTTGTTCTGCAATTTTATAACACTTGGAACTTAGTTCGTACAGTGTTTAATGACCAACCAAACTTACAACAACCCTCTCCTTTCCACGGCCAAACTCTACCAACTCAATAATTGGTATCCTCTAATGGGGACACTATATAGTACCACAAGTTTCATGCCCTCTTCCCTTGTCTGAAATTAGGAGACTACAATCATTTCAAAAAAATATGAGCATTGTTGCTGAAGCACCTGGTTATCTGCAGGTTTACTCCGATGGTTCTGTAAAGCGTGTTGCTATAGTTTCTGTCCCTGCAAACTCCACTCATGCGTTCAATGGATACAGATTCAAGGATGTTACCATTGATTCTACAAAGCCAATCACTGCAAGACTTTTCCTTCCTGATACTCAAGGTTCTGCAGATAAGCTTCCTGTCATGGTGTATTTCCATGGTGGTGGGTTTTGTATTGGCTCTACTACGTGGCTTGGTTATCATCATTTTCTTGGAGACTTCTGTGTTGAATCCAAATGTATAGTTCTTTCTGTTGATTATCGTTTGGCTCCGGAGAATCGGCTCCCTGTAGCTTATGATGATTGTTATAGCTCTCTTGGATGGCTATGTCAGGAAGTGAATTCTGAACCTTGGCTTGAGCTTGCTGATCTTTCGCGGGTTTTCCTGTGTGGTGATAGCGCTGGAGGGAACATCACGCACCAGGTTGCTTTACTTGCAATGAGGAGTAAGGATTGCAAAGTTAAGGTGCGAGGATTGATGCTAATACATCCTTATTTTGGGAGCGAAAAAAGGACTAAGAAAGAGATGGATGGGGAGTCGTCAGGGTATGTTGCCATGAACGATATGTACTGGCAACTAAGCATACCAGAAGGTTCAAATCGTGACTACTATGGCTGCAATCTTGAGATGCAGGACGTGTCTGCGACCGAATGGAGCGAATTTCCAGCAGTTGTAGTTTATGTGGCTGGTCTGGACTTCTTGAATGAAAGGGGAGTAATGTATGCAGAGTTTTTGGCAAAGAAAGGAGTGAAAGAAGTGGAGTTGGTGGAAGCTGAAGGTGAATCACATGTGTTTCATGTATTTCATCCTCAATCAGAGGCCACTCGTTTGCTTCAGCTACAAATGAGCATGTTCATGAAGCTCCATTAGAATCTAAGTTTCCTTTCAACTGGATATTTCTATTAGCTTTCCTTCTCCTATCATGCAAATGAATTAAACCTATAGTAATAACTGCATGAAAGAGTTTGTTTTGGTAATTGCAAGATTTGTTTGACAGGTCAGGCCTGCTATGTGTATTTGGATTTTGTAATCCATGATTGGATGCATTTGTTATGTTTAAAGCTACACGCTTCATTCCCTTTTCCCGCTTTTGCTTTTTCAATGCAACAGTATCCTCATTCATGACAGCCTTGGAATTGGAGAGGACATTATTTGACAGATCTTGCAGCGTGTCATTCAAATGTCCCGAATTGTCCATGATGTACTATCATGAGGATTTACTATATGCTTTAGCCTCCAGCATTGGAACACCAATTAAAATTGATGTTAATACAAGGCTTACCACGAGAGGGAGGTTCGCGCGAGTTTGTGTCGAGATTGATCTTCAAAAGCCCCTAGTTGCTCAGTTTTGGTTGGATGGACGATGGCATTCAGTGGAATACGAAGGGTTACGTACAATATGTTTTGAGTGTGGTAAATATGGTCATTACTCGGAAGCATGTGCAGAACGCACCCGAGGGGTATCAAGAGAGGAGGCTAATCCACAAGATCCAACTGTGCAGGCGGCAGAAAAAAGTGGTCCAGCCAAACAACAACCTCGAGACCCGTCCTCCAGCAAACATGCAACGGAAAAATCAAAAGGTGTCCCACCTGAGTTGTGTCCGTTAGGTTTTGGTCCAGGAATGATTGCCTCTACCTCCAACTTTAGGCAACGGTCCAATAAAGGAGAAGCACCAACAGCCAAAAATGCCCGTTTGTGTTAACTTTGACCCAGCTTGGAGGAGGTAGAGTCCAGTTAACTAGGATTTCCCGCCTGGCCGATGATGTGTGAGCCAAATCTGAGAAGGCTGCATATATCTCTTGCACTTGATGGCATATGCTGTTTAAATTTAGAACTGTATCCTTGTTTCTGAACAGTTTATCGTTTCGCTTCTTCCAAATTGCCCAAACAATGATAACAAACGACGCACTCCAAGGCATATCCTTCCAATATTTTGTGCTTTGATAAACTGCTTTGCTTTGGGAGGATTGTCGAGGGGTTGCCTTCCCTCGTACTATTACATCGATTCTGTAATTTAGGCATCTTTATGCCCCCTTTTAACCAAAAAAAAAACTGCATGAAACAGGAGAAGAAGACCTTCTTTTAATCTGTAATGGTGTCAGCGCTATGATTGTCTTTTACGTTTCTTGAGCTCTGATTATATTACTCACCATTATGATTTCTAAATAATGCTTTTCACATTAAGATAACAAAAGCAGTGACATATAAAGAGGAGTGCATATAAGCAGTAATATATATGACTCAAATGCTTATACTGTATTTGGATTTGGCACTACTCATCAAAAGTGCTCATGAAACCTCCAATGAAGCCAGCTCCATTGCAGTCTCCGCACAGCATATCCTTCTTCCCCCTGCAATTCATGGATTATCATTTTATAATGGAATGTTAACACTATCATTTAACAACGAAAACAAGGACAAATAAGTCTAGTGTTTACCCACAAAGCCAACAAGAGTCCCCAGCTTTGAATTGGCCATTAAACATATCTACAGCATTCACTCCACTTCCTTTGCACTGTGAGCACAAAACTGCTCCTGAAAAGTTGGAATTTAAAGCTCATTTCTGCAACCAATAAACTTGTAATTTGTTTGAACAAGTCACAATCCAAGGGGAAAATAAGAGGATAAAAAGATGTTCTGTGAACTTACCATTTCCATCACAATTTGTGCATATAACACTCTTTGTTTTTGGATTTTTGTCACTTCCTCCTGCCTAAATCCAAAACATTAGTTAAAGATAACCAAACTTATCAACCTAGTCAAAAGAAAACCGAGTCCAACCTTAGCTTTTAGGTAGTAAACTCTCCCAGCACTAGAGTTGAGACTTGGCACCTCTTGCTTTCCAAACTTGACTCCATCACCATGAGTGAGTATTAGAGACTTACCAGCTTTTTGCTTAGCTCTAATTGGAACTGCAACAACACAACATGATATTGCCACATCCATTTCTATACCTTTCACGCGCACCACCACACGGCACAACACTATAATAATCTCCACAGGCCCATTAGGGGGCCCAAGTACAACTGATATTATCCTGTTTTAAAACGACATGTCGTTTTGAGGGTATTTCATTTTCCAGCCTATAAATAAATGCATAATAAGACTCGTTTCAACCTAAGTCGAAAATCGCAATTTTCTTTTATCTACGCTAACCTTTTTTCTATTGCAGCCTCTCTACAAACCCTAACCCTAAAACCCCAATTCCCACTCCGCTTCTAATCTTCTCAGGTGAATACTCTCTGCTTCTCTTATCAAACGCTAATTAAGTTCGTTTTGAATTTTAATTAAGTTTAATTTTGAAATTATAGATCTGGTTGTTTGTTTTGGTTGCAGAGAAAGATGGGCGAGACTAGAGAGAACGAATACGAGGAGGAGCTTCTCGACTACGAGGAGGAAGAAGAGAAAGCACCGGATTCTGCTGTCGCCAAAGTCAATGGTGAAGGTGGCAAAAAGTGAGTTTTTTTTATTAGATCTGCTTTTTATTAATTTGTTTCTTTGCTTTGTTTTACCTTTTTGATTTGTATTGAACATTTATAGAGTATTTCTTTGAATTTTTTGTTCTTTTTACTGTTCCATTTTAGTTACCTGTGAAGTTGGTTTCCAACTTTGAGATTTCACTGTTTAGGTTTTTAAGAGTGAAATGAATATTTACGTTTACGTTCAGATTTTACTTAGTAGCTTGTTTTAGTAATTCGTGGTTGTTGAATTTGAAGTTTCAGATTCTATTTTAAGGGTTTTTTATTTGGTTTGACGAGTCAAAATTAATACATTTACGTTGTAGGGTATTGGATTTTATTTAATGGTTTGTTTTGGCGACTTTAGAAATAGGGTAATTTGTGGTATTGAGGTTTCTTTTTGGAAGAGTGTTTTCTTTTGGTGTAGTTGGTTTAAATCTGTTTTTTTTGCAGGGGATATGTTGGAATACACAGTTCAGGATTCAGAGACTTCCTCTTGAAGCCAGAGCTTCTTCGAGCCATTGTCGACTCTGGGTTTGAGCATCCTTCTGAAGGTTAGAAGTTCGAAATTATTAAAAATTTTATTGTGGTAAATTTTAATTGTGTGTGAAGCTGTTTAGTTGACGCATGGCTTTTCAAATGGAATCTTTTCTGTGTTTTTTTTTTCTTTTTGAATAGAAAGTCTTTCCCTGTTATTTTCTGTATATAGTTTTTCTCTGTTATTTTCTGTATATTTTTTTTTCTTTTGATTGATATGTTATTCTAGAAAGGTTGAAAGTCTTATTAATTTCACTAGGAATAAGAACATGCTAGGGGTCTCAAACTTACTGTTGTTTTTTTCTGAGTTTTTGATTATCAAGTTGTACTTATTGTCACAAATTTTATAAAATTGCTCTGATTGTACATATTCTGTGCTCGGAATTCATGTGATTATTTGTAATTTTCAGGTAAAATACGACTATCACTCTCTTGAGCAGTATTCTCGTTTGGTAAACCTTTCAATTAAAGGTTCAAGGAGGTTATCTTTTACTTACCGAGGTTCCTTCGGTGCAATTTTCTTTGGTTCTTCATCAGTTCAACACGAGTGCATCCCTCAAGCTATCTTGGGAATGGACGTTATCTGCCAAGCTAAATCTGGAATGGGAAAGACTGCTGTATTTGTTTTGTCAACTCTCCAGCAAATAGAACCTACTTCCGGCCAAGTTATTGCCCTTGTTTTATGCCATACTAGAGAGTTAGCTTATCAGGTATCTTTGCCTTCCATTTGTATTGACTTCACTAATGTTTTTTTTTTAAGTTATCAAGAAGTGACTAACATTTCTGTTATTCAATGCTCTGTAGATCTGTCATGAGTTTGAGCGATTCAGCACTTATTTGCCCGATACGAAGATTGCAGTGTTCTATGGTGGTGTTCACATCAAAACTCACAAGGAGCTTCTTAAAAATGAATGTCCTCATATTGTTGTTGGGACACCTGGAAGGATTCTGGCATTGGCCAGAGACAAAGACCTCTCTTTGAAGAATGTCAGGCATTTCATCCTTGATGAATGTGACAAAATGCTTGAATCACTCGGTGAGAGTTCCTTTTAAAACTTGGATTCATTACATCTAAGTGTCACCCTTTGGTCCTTCATTTCTGATTATGCTGTTGATATTATATCTGCAGACATGAGGAGAGATGTACAGGAGATCTTCAAGATGACTCCACATGACAAGCAAGTTATGATGTTTTCTGCAACACTCAGCAAAGAGATCCGCCCGGTTTGCAAGAAGTTTATGCAAGATGTAATGTCCTATGGCCAGTTCTTCAATTTAGCAGTATCTTTTTAATAATACCAGATTTCTGCGAGAGTTCCCTGGGTTCTTTAGGGTCCTACTGTCCTACTTGAATGGCTTATCTGGTAATTTAGGGAGAATCTAGCTTGGTTGAGTGAAAGGTTATATATCCCTATGGACGTTAGGAAGGGGTGGAAAATTTTCAAAGAAGCAGTTTTTTGTCGGTGCCATGCCCTGTATCTGGGTCTCTTGTGTATCATAAGTTCTTATTCTTTTCTTTTTTCTTTTGTTATCATTTACAAAGTTCTTTCATCTTTGTTTATGTGAATCCATGTGGGTTCAGAGTGGGGTGTTTGAGGGGGGTTGAGAGGCTTTGTGGGAGGAACGACAGTGGAACTTGCTTGCTAAAACTATAAAAATGTATCTGCAAGGAGAAATCGGATGGACCAGATTCTCAATTCGAGGGATATGAATCCATCATTCATTTCGTTCTGGATTGCATTAGCTTGAGGAAGGCTGCTAATATGATTTACTGTGACATTTGTTCCTTTCAGCCAATGGAAATTTACGTTGACGATGAAGCCAAGTTGACCCTCCATGGTCTTGTACAGGTATGCGTCGATAGATTTTCATTATACATACATATATATCTGCTATTTCTAAACTTGTTCATAAAATGATAGCACTACATCAAATTGACCGAGCTGGAGAAAAACCGCAAGCTGAATGATTTGCTTGATGCTTTGGACTTCAATCAAGTGGTTATCTTTGTCAAAAGCGTGAGCAGGGCAGCAGAGCTGAACAAGTTACTTGTCGAGTGTAATTTCCCCTCGATTTGCATCCATTCTGGAATGACTCAGGAGGAAAGGTACAAATGTGCTCTTTATGTGAAACTTGTGCAAATTCGTCAACATTTCATTTATTGAGCGATCTCTAATCTCCTTTGTGGTTCAGTGCACATTGTCTTGTTGATTTGTGTTAACTCATCAAATTAATGATAAATCTTAATGTTTGCATTATTCCTTGGCATTCTTCCCGTCAAATAAGGTTTTCATTTAAAATTTGATGTTGATGAGAAATTTTATTTTTTTCAGTGTTCTACATGTCTGAGTTGATTCATGTGGTTGTATTCATTTTACTAAGGCTAAGGTGTTTTGGATTTGCAGGCTGATGCGTTACAAGGGTTTCAAGGAGGGGCACAAGAGGATCCTTGTTGCTACCGATTTGGTTGGCAGAGGAATTGATATTGAACGCGTCAATATTGTGATTAATTATGACATGCCTGACTCGGCTGACACTTATCTTCACAGGGTGAGTGTAGCTTAACATGTTGCAACATATGCAAATCCTTGTGATGGCTGATGTGAAATGACTTACCTGTTGAATCTTTTTCCGTTTATTCTTTTCCAGGTTGGTCGAGCTGGTAGGTTTGGTACCAAAGGGCTTGCCATTACATTTGTTTCTTCTTCTTCAGACTCTGGCGTTCTTAACCAGGTAATGAAAATATATTCCCCCTGCTTTCAATTTTGTTGAGCCTGGTCAGTTCTATTTACTGTAGGGTTGGTTGTATTCAGGTCCAGGAGAGGTTTGAGGTGGATATAAAGGAGCTGCCTGAGCAGATTGATACATCCACATACAGTAAGTCACACCAGTTATTACTTCCAACATCAAGCTTAATGTTGTGTGTTTTTCTTTTGGGTTTGGAGAAAGGCTGATTCTTTATTGCTCCTGAGTGGCTTGTTAAATGATTCTTTTGCTTAGACAATCTTTGTAGGAGGTAGGGTAGGCGGTGCCTTAAATGTGGATTTATATTGACGGAGGTAATCATTTTCAAAATTGGTTTGATGCAGTGCCATCGTAGAGAAGTTTTGTTGGATGTGCGAAGAGTTTGAGACTGAAGAAGAGGCCTTTCGTTGTGTTTTATTCCATCCATCAAATTACGGTGATGCTTTATGAATGTTGGGATACTGTAGGGAGAGTTATGGAGAAGTGTAGCAATTAAAGAGGGCTGTGCTTAAAAATATTAGTAGCAAGTATGTGTAAACTTGATTAATTAATGCTTAGGCCTCAGAATATTGACTATAGCTTTAGAGTTGGAGATGATGACGTAGCAGTATTATCTCTCACCCACTCAGTCGCATATTCTGTTATTTTTATTTGGATGAAGATGTTGTTGGATTGGGTTAGATGTTTGTTTCCTCCATTTTATATGTTTGGCTTCGTATTGGATTTGGTTAGTCAGTCAACCAAGCAATTTAAACAATATTATCAGAACAAAAAAACAAGGTGAGGGTTGGTTTATTAGTTGAAGCTGGTAGTTTAATGCTTTGTTTTATGGGTTAGTAGTTTGTGGTACGGTATTGTTAAAAATAAAATTATGTTTGTTTTATCAGTTGATGTTTGGTTATAATGGTTACTTCTTTTTTATGTTTTTAAACTTCTCTAAAAAATTATGAGATTATAACTCATTAAGTTAAATTGGGGAGTTACTTGTAGTTTTAATATTTATTAGATAAATTTATCTTTATTTTGCTGCACTTCTGATGTTGGGATGGTGGTGGAAATCTGGTCAAAACTGCCGATTCTAAGTTTGGAACGGTTCCCGATTTAGGAAGTGTCTAAACCAGAATTGAACTGTGGGATACACGGTTTGGTTCAATTCTGCTTCGTCTATAATTTAATTTCAAATTATTTAAAAATTAATGTAACAATTTTGAATTTAAAAAAATTAGAATAAATTCAAATTATACTTATTTTAAATTTTTTTAAAAAGAAGGTACTTTAATATTTTATTAATTTTTTCACTTATAATGGAGGAAACTACAATATATTAAAAGCACAAATTATAATTCAAGACAAATACAACTAAACTAAAACTAATCTAATTCAGCAGCGGTAGTAAAAGTGGCGATTTCTGTCTTTTTACTTTGATTTTTTGGATGAAAACAACTCTAAACTTAGAATTTCTTGTGTTATATATATGGTTTGAGATCAGTCATAAAACACACTTGAACTTCTAAAAAAGATGATTTCATCCTTGATCTTTTGTCATCTAAAATGCTTCTACATTTACTAAAGAGTTGTTCAACGGCCACGGTTGAGGCGGAAACGGTTAGAATTGTAATGCCACATTTGCTAGCGTAGAAAAAATGACATGGTATTGCTTCCACCAATCTAAAATCTGAAAATCATCATTAACCTCAAAATGTGTGGTTGGATAAATATCAAGTTCGGTAGAATAGCTAGAAGATGAAGTCCTAAATTTTTTATCCGCAATAAATTACAAATCCAATCATAGTTTAGTAGGTTGTGATGGGTTAGGCCGAAAGTGAAGAGGAAGAATTCTCAATAGGCAAAGAAGGTGAATAATGAATTAACAATTCATTAACTAAATTTCTAACTCTACTAACTATAAAAGAAGCATCAATAGTAGGATTACTATTTAAATGTAACAAAGAATAATAATGACAAAAAATATCATTTAACATTTCAAATTTATTGCTTAACCTAAGATTAAAAATAAAAGCAGCAAGATAAATATAAGGAATTATGCTAAAATAATTAAACTATTTTTCTTTCATTTCATAAATTGCATCTCTAATTTTATCATTAAAAACTTGCAAAATATACATAATTTTTTTACAAAAATTCTAAGTAGAAGGTAAAAGACAACTAGAAGGTACAAATTGTGAAGCAAAAAAAAAAAAACATTCTTATAAATACTACATTGGCAAAGTAAAGTATGAGTAAAATTGCACTAAGACCTACATCTTTTGAAAAATTTCTAGGGTAATATTATTTTGCCTACAAAAATCCCTCCATTCTCGTTCGGCTTTAGGCCTTAACTATATATAAGTTAATACATATTTTATTCGATCAATAAAACGATTAATTTCTTCTAAACCATCTTAGACACACAAATTTAAAATATGACATACACATCTAATATGAAAATTTTTTTCCCAAAATAAGGACGACATGAAGCTTTTAATTCATTAATTGATATGGTATTAGCGGATGTATTATCAAAAGAAATAGAAAAAATTTCTATGAACTAATCTATATTCTTCTAAAATATTATTAATTAATATAACAATATTAAAAGCGGTATGAGGATCGTCAAAACCTCTAAAAGCTAATACTTGTTTTTGCACAGAAAAATTTTCATCAACATAATGACAAGTGAGACTCATATAAGAATGATTTCTAAAATTATCACTTTAAATATCACTACAAATAGACACATAAATATCATTATTTTTAAAATATTCAACTAATTCTAATTTTTGTTGTTTATAAAGTTTTAATACACTTTTTTAACTTGATATCTAGAGAAAGGTTTAAATGTGCGTTGATCACATTTAGACATCTATTTTTTAAATCCTATTTTTTGTGAAAATTAAAAGACAAATGATCTACACTAACAAATTCACCAAAACCGGCTAAAGAAAAATCATTACCATAACGAAATAAAGAAAGTTGAGAAGAAGAACCCGTAAACCCGCTTAGTTGGGTTTGTCTGGCATCCATACCAACTTTATCAGGGTGAGAACTCTTCAAGTACCTCGTAAAAGTCTTATAGCCTCCACCGTGCTTAAATGCGTACTCCTTATTGCAATAATTACAAATAACACGAAATATATTAGAATCATCTACTCCTTTACGTTCTTTATGAAAATGAACTTAAAAGATATCGGAAGATGGGGCTCTAGAAATATTTCTTTCTTTTCCCCTTCATTTTCATTTCCTTGTGTGAGAGAAAAATTTTGTTCGTTTGACATTTTTCGAAAAAAAGTTCCAAAATTAAGCACAAATAAAACTTCAAAAAAAATATGAATTTTGCGAGTGAGAAAATAAATAAAGAGCTTTTATGAGAGTAAGAGAGAATTAAGAGGGTTGGGAGAGAAATTAGAGTGAAGACGAAGAGAAATGAGTAGGTTATTTATAGAATGAAATTAAGAAAAAAAATAAAAAAATAGAATAACTGTCAGAACCAGCTGTTCGACCGTTGGAACCACCAGTTCCGATCGTTGGAACCACTTCAATGGTCATATGACAATTGGGAACTGGTTTTAAGAACCGGTGAACCGGCAGTTTAACTGCTGGTTTACGGTTCAACAAAATGTTGAACCGTAACCGGACCTGCCTAGTCCTGGTTCCCAAGCGGGTCTGGGCTAGGACTAGACCGACGGGTATAGCCAGACCGATTCTGGTTCGAATCGTAGGTCCGATTTGAAATTTTGCAACTCTAGTTGTGGGATCTAATAAATTAGATTGTGACTGAAATAAAATAATGTCATAGATTTTTAGAGAAATTCTAAATATAAGTTCTATTGATAATGAGGGAAAAAACTAAGTTTGAAATTTTGACTATTTATATCAACATAAAATCCTAA
>CANYCX013156302.1:0-10131 GCA_948193385.1 Breynia disticha f. nivosa | reverse complement strand
ATTTTTCCCTTTTCTTATTTACCTTCGATCAACCATTTGTAACTCATTTTTAACCTCTTAATTTCTTTAATTTCTTCACTAAATTCTTAATTTCCATAATCATTTAAATTATTTTACTAATTATAAGGTTTAATGAGAACGTTACAATATTACCCCTTATACTCTCTTTTCTTCATGTAAATTTATTCTTTTATGTTTAATTGCATTAAATCTTATATCAACCCATCATAAACCTCTTATTTCCTTTAAGTTATCAAATAAATTATTAACTTCATTAATTATTTTAATTATCTTGTTAATTATAGGATTTAAGGATGGGAATGTTACACCTTTAGGCTCACGGTTATAACTGATTGTGTTTAGCACTAGTGAGAGATTATTAGTGTTAGCTTTAAACCAATACATTGTACTCATTACTTTTATCAATAAAATGAGGCATTTCTATTTTATCATGTTTATCCTTATGCATATTATGATAGAGCTTCCTTGAATGTGAATCTCAATGCTTAAGTTGGCATATGTGAGACATATATTTGTAGGACCTTAAAGAAAGAGATTAAATTCTAAATACCCCTAGTCAGTCACTACTATGAGAACAGTACATGAATTAAGACTAATATGCTCCTTCTGATTTAGTGGGTTAAGTTCTATAAAATATAAGGATATTTAGTGTTAGTCGAAAGTCATGGATACATGTCTAGGACATGATATTTGGATTAGATCTGCACAATGAGAACACTACATGGTTTTGAGTCATAAGTGGTTCTCATAACGCTAGTCTTAGATCAGAGTTCTTGGGCCTGAAACCTCTATAAAACTCTAGATGGATTATGTATAATATAGCATATGTCTAACATTCCCATAAAAGAGTAACACGTATAGATATGATTAGGTATGCACTGGTCAATATTAGAGAGCATGAGAGAAGTGAAGAGATTACCCATCTCAAATGAGAGAGAATATAATCGGAAATCTTGATCAGTAAACTGAGAACTATGTGGCAACACTCAGATGAAATAATGAGTTTCATTATTTATATGAAAGTTTAGTGCCATTGGAATATCAAGGAAAGAATTAGTATACACAAGGACGACTCAATCCATGTATTATACTAATTCTGATATTCGAGGGGAAAGTACTATGTAGGATTGCATTAGGTCATTATGCCAATCATATTTTCATTCGATTTGTATTTGTCAATATGACTCATTGGAGTGCATATATGACCTTTAGGAAGTTTTATTTCCTGATGCCTAGTTCGACTAAACCTATAGGATTGTACACAAAAATTGGCCTAGAAGGGTATTTTAGTATTTCCTTTGAGCACGAATTTGGGATTTTAAAAGACAAATTTGTGAGGTTTTATTAAAGAAAAAACTGGACTGAACCTAAGATGACAACCACTAATTTGAGATTAATATGTTTTATTAATTTCCAAATTATGATGTACTCAAGTTTCAAAAACTGTATTTTTGTTCTTCAATTCCTTTAAGAAGCTAATAATAAAAGAACATTGAATACGTTAGCACTTAACCTTGTTCTATAGGCAATTGTGTGTGTGAACATAGAGGAAGGTAGTCTGTTGATAGCTCCTTGATTGGGACATGACCTTGCTAGAAAACTTTTGGTATTTACGAAAGTTAGTCAAAACACACTTCAAGAGACAATCAACTTGACACATTGTTGATCTTGTCTTTCTTAATTCTTTGTACGATGATCTTTGAATGAATTATATTTTTGAATTATTTTCTATGTTCCATTGTATTTAATTAAAAATAAACACAATATAAAACATGTCTTATTTCCATTAATTCCATCCTACATCGCCCCATCATTATCTTTTCTATGACCTTCATTAATTCCACCACGAACTCAAATCTTCACAAACTTTTGAAATTCATCACTGCATATTTTGCCTTGTAAATCTTATTGCCACAAATAATTTTGACTATAGTCATTATAAGTCGACTCATTCACAAAATAATTTTGTGAAATTCAATTACTCATTAGGTAACTAACAAGAGCTCATCCATCATAAAGCCACAAAAAAATGACGACTTTAATTTACAACATATGATATTGAACTTCTAAAATGCGTTTATAAATCATTAACACAATTCAAGCTATATTTTATATTCATAATAAAAAAATGAATATATGATTTATTTAAAAATGTACAAATTAATAAGTAGCATATTTTTAAGATAAAAAATAAAATACATTAATATTATAAGATGATATAAGACATTTCTTTTAAAACTTATTTTTTAAGGGTGCATTCATTAACAAAAAATTATTTTCAGTTTTTTATCTAAATTTTTTTTATTTCTAAAAAAATCATGAAAAATTGAGAAAAATATCTTCAAAAGGTGTCACTTTTCTATTTTAGAATATTGAAAATTTTTTTTCAAATACAATCAATTTTTTAAAGTTTTCTATAACAAATATGAAAAATATGTATAACTTACGACATTTTCCAACAATTTTTTCATAAACAATTTGTAAGAAAACTCATATTTTATATTAGAAACTAATAAAATATATAAGTTAGCAATATATATAAAACAATCTAATCTATACATCACATGATTTTTTTTGTAAAAGTAAAAAAAAAAACACCAATAAATCTCTTAATTATGCAACTAAAACATCTTTACAACCACTTTACTAATTCAAAAAACCTTACATTGCTTTCATGCGATGTCAATCTAATTTTACTAGTTGCTATATTGTGTTGAGATCTTACAAAAAGTCAAAAAGAAAACTTTAAATATAAACCAAATATGAATGAAAGAGTATAAATATAGATATATATATAAAAGTTGTCGATAAGATAAATTTTTACCTAAAAAAAATAAAAAATATTTTTGAATTTGTGAGATAAAAAAAGAGGCTTGCGTGTTTCTTAGTTTTTTTAATTCAAAAAACAACAAAAAATAAATTCTTTTTTATAAGAGAAAACTGTGAAAAACTACTTTAAGTAGTTTTCAAATTCTAGTTATAATTTAGTAAACCTTATTTTTTATTTTACTTTGAAAAAAATTTATATATATTTTCTATTTTTTAATTTTTACATAAATTTTTTAGAAAGTGGTATAATTTTCTGTTAATAAACACATCCTAAATATCTAAACTTTTTTTCACCAATAACATATTTTTCAATATTGGTTAGAGATTAAAGTGTGATATTTTATTTTTATTGGTTTATTTAAGTACATAGAAGTAAGTTTATTTAGGTAAAAATACATAGACTTTAGTTAGTTCAAATTAGAAGAGTTCTAAAAAAAATTTATTTTTTTATAAAATTATATTTTTTGAGAATTAATTTTTTTAAAATATAATAAATATGGTTTGTTTCAAGTTATACAGACAAACAACCTTATCAACCGCACAACAGTAAAAACACAAATTTCACTTTTGTCGATTCCACTTTGTCGATTCCACAAAATCTTACTCGCTGTTCGTAACGAACACGTGTGCCCATGCACAGACTTCTATTGGCTATAAAAGATGCGTGGGAATTCAAATTACTAAAACACCCTCACATGAACTGTTGGTACAGTGAGATGAGCGAGTTGAATGTTGAGTGATGGCTACGCGCTTCTTGAGCCGTTTCTTCAACAAGTGTGAACCACTTGAGGACCATATTCTTCTCCACGCGTTTTCTAGCTGTGTTATGCTTCTTCACTTTCCTATATAACAGAATATAATATACTTATTTCTTATTTGTTAGGAATTATAATCTGAAAAAGATGTTTTAACTTCAAAAAATATTACAGCCTCCAATTAGGAGACCACTTTTCCACAAACATGTGCCAAACTCTCCACTTTCCTCCTCATTCCAACAAAATCAAATCACATTACTAAATATCCGTTTTGAATTAATACCAGTAAGAAATTTACTTCTTCCAGTATTGTCATCTTTATCATAGAATCAACCCAAATTAAAAACCAGGATTCAATTCATAATAACAATAATGGATAGATAAATATTCCAAATTTGATTAATTACAACTGAGCCAAATTGCAAAGTCCAGTCAAAGCAAACCCCACTTTTATATCTCTACCTCCAACTCACACTCTCTTGCCTCTGCTCATGAACACCCCTCACTTCACTCACACCCCCACCAACACTATCCTTCTTTCCCTATAAACCCAAATCTCCTTTTGTTTTTACCATTACTTAACTATGGAGAAAAAGCAGAACTTCTTCTCCGCCCTTAAACAAGAAGTAGTCCGAGGGCTCTCCCCTTCTCGCTCTCGTGCTCGTTCCCGCTCTTGTAGTCCCGCCCGGACTTCCTCTCCATTGACATCGTTCCTGCGCCGTAAAAAGCCTACCCAGTTGGTATGGCAGCAAGAGGTGTTGAGATCCGGGAGTATAAGGACGGGAGTGGGGGAGACGCTTACGCCTCTAGTGGAAGGTCCCGATCCGACGGGGGAAGAGGGGAAAAGGGTGGGCTCGGGAATTGGGTATTGGGTGAAAGGACAGTTTAATAGAACGCCTTCGGCTGTGAATGTAGTTGGTAATAAGAGGTCTGATCTCAGGATGTTGCTTGGAGTAATGGCTGCTCCTTTGGCTCCACTGCATATTTCCAATTTCGACCCTTTGCCTCTACTTACTATCAAGGATACTCCCATTGTAACTCTTTGGCTTTTTCCTTTTTGCTTTGATTTTTCTTCATCCACTGATTTTCAATTTTTACTGTTTTCTCAAATTTACGTTAGGATAGCTTCAATTATCTTACTAAAATTAATTTTTGCATATGTTTACTAATAAATAGATTATGGTATCTTTATGTTGAATATTTGGTTTAGTGTTAGGTTGTAATTTTTCTTAATCACTTTTTTTTTTCTAAACATTGTTGTAGCAGATTATAAGAAATGAAGTAGGTTTATTGTAGTTTGTTTGATGTTACTGTGTTGAAATTCCTTGGGAAATGCATGCTCGTTAAATGGGTTGTTGTAATTTGAATATGGAACTGCGTAGAAGTTTCTGGTAGTTAAAATTATATTAAATGTTTTGACTTATTTGGTTATATTTTAATGCAGGAAACTTCGTCTGCACAGTACATATTGCAGCAATACACGGCGGCTTCTGGCGGTCAGAAGCTACAAAACTCGATAAAAAATGCATATGCGATGGGAAAGCTAAGGATGATTATCTCCGAGTTTGAGACTCCGACGAGGGTTGTAAAAAACCGGAATGGCTCTAAAAGCGCCGAGTCTGGTGGGTTTGTGTTGTGGCAGATGAATCCTGACATGTGGTATGTTGAGCTTGCTGTTGGGGGGAGTAAGGTTCATGCTGGTTGTAATGGAAAACTTGTTTGGCGACACACGCCTTGGCTTGGTGCTCATACTGCTAAAGGACCAGTTCGACCCCTGCGTCGTGCACTTCAGGTATGCCCTTGAACTCTGCTTTGTGAATGCATATGTTTGTTTGTTAATGATTTCAGCTCACAGATTTCTTGCTGGTGTTTTAGGGGCTTGATCCTAGATCAACAGCTAGCTTGTTTGCTGACGCAAAGTGCATAGGAGAGAAACGGGTTAATGGTGAAGATTGCTTTATTCTTAAGCTAACTGCAGATCCTCAGACATTGAAGTCTAGGAGTGAAGGCCCGGCAGAGATCATACGGCATGTTCTGTTTGGCTATTTCAGCCAAAAGACCGGACTTCTTGTTCATATGGAGGACTCGCATTTGACTCGCATCCAATCAAACGGTGGTGATGCAGTTTACTGGGAAACAACAATCAACTCATTCCTTGACGATTACAGGCCTGTTGATGGCATTATGATTGCCCATTCAGGACGCTCAGTAGTTACCCTTTATAGGTTTGGCGAGGTGGCAATGAGCCATACGAAGACAAAGATGGAGGAAGTGTGGACTATTGAAGAGGTTGCTTTCAATGTTCCCGGACTTTCAGTGGACTGCTTTATTCCCCCGGCTGATTTAAGGTCAGCTTCCATCAGCGAGACTTGTGTGCTTCCGCAGGATGACCGAGGAAAGGGTGCTGCTTTGGCTTCAAATCGTGCTAAAGTTGCTGCTTTAGAGAAACAGCTCGACGTTGGCTTGGAACACATGATGTGGAAGTTGGAAGTCTAACCACTGTTAGAACTGAAGTAGGGCAAATTGTTTATACATGGTAGCTGGTTTTAATTTGCTAACCAATTAGAAGTCACAAAGTATGATTGCAGGTCATTCTTTTTGGACATTGGAGTATGCCTCCGTTAATCTGTAAATAGAGCATAATCATTCATGGGTTTGTGGGGGGTCCGAATGAATCTTTATACTCTGTGCAGAACCCAACTAAGGAGTTGGAGCTCAGGTTTCCAGGTAGGGATAGAGCAATGGAGGTTATTTTTGTTTACCTTCCATGCAAGGAGGAAGATGGTAAAGCATGAATAGAGCGGAACCATCAATCACCAGAGTCTACTAATTATCTCGATTGCATATCACAGTGGCAGTTGGAAAGGGAAACTGTTGCTGGTCGTTACCTGATTAATGCTAATGGTTAGCTTATTTCTGTTGGTTTTAGTGTGATTTTCTAAATTGCTGTATAATTTCTTCTTCTGTTAGTGAAGTTGTTTCTGAATCTGGTTAGTAGGATTAGTTTTTTGAACTGTAGGTTAACTTTTAACAAAAATACAGTCAATGATTTGGCCATGTACTGGAAATTGACTAAATCTTGGCAGTCTAATGGGTATACTATGCCATTTTATTTCTTTGTATGAAGCATTTCTCGTTTTATTTTGTTTGTTGCATAGAATCCTTATTAAATAGTTATAACTGTACTGTTGTCTATCTAGATGGTGCATGACAGCATGTAGGTTTAATGTTGGAAAGTTGAGTAGCAGAGAGCGTGGCTTTTTAACCTTTCTTTATCTCCCGAGTGTGACACTTTTGATGGGTCGCTTCGTGGTGGGGTCTCAACAGCTTTAAGACTTCAATCTGATAATTAAATCTCATGAGCCCTCCTTTTAGTCCACACCCAACAAGAACAAAGGCTTTTTGGCAAAAGAAAAAAAACAAGCATAAAAGATTACATATGGTTATTGCTTGCTGGGATTAGGTTAGACTTTAGAGTGAGTGGTTTGAGTTGTGGTGTGGAGAATCATTAGAATGAGGAAGGCAAGGAGGTAAGAGTCTCGGAACCCCATGTGGCATTATCTTTTGTTTGATGCCTGCTTTTCCAGACACACTGCTCTCTTACTCTTAGTCTTCCACTTCATCATACTTGGGTTGAACGGTCAAACTCCCTGGTAAATTCTGTTTTTAATAATACTAATGGAATGAGGCGCACCATTTCTTAAAGCCAAAAACCACACCTAACCACTTACAGAAACTCCCAAAACTATCCTCCCTTCCAAGTACTAACTCTTCGTTCTTTTCGCCAATTTTAGCCACTAAATGCAATTAGTGGCGAAGCTGAAATTGTTCTAAAAAACGATCGTTTATTAGAGACCAATAGGCCGCTAATAATTTGGCCAAGAAATTTGTTTTCTGTACAAGGAAGTCGGTAAGTCCACATTTTGTTAGTTTTCATGCAAATAAGAAAATCATAAACTGGGGTGTAAAATAAAGCTTTGCCGATCTGCGTTTTAGCCAAACAAACAAACCTAAATCCCTCCTCGTACCCATGCCGAAAAAGAGGATTCAAAGGCCCTGTCAAAAGAAGAATGTCTCCTACACTCCTACACACCAAAACTTATTGAAAAAGACTGCCTGTGTGAAATTCTCATCCTATTAAGCAAAAAACCTAATAAAACCTAACTTAAAACCCGCATTTTTGCTTATGATTGTATTTTTAATTGTGTGCATATTTGATTGGCATTCATTTGCATTAGAAAAAAAGGGAACAGGTGAAAATAAATCTACCCTTCTCCTTGACATAACATAACTAGGGGTGGACATTCGGTCGGTTCGATTTGAACCGAACCAAAATGCCAATAAACCAAATAAACCGAAGTTTTTATGCAAACTGAATGAACCAAACCAAATTTTAGTTCGGGTTTTAACCGGACTTGTAACATCCCAGAATTTATTTTGTGGAAATAATTATTAAAACTATGAAAAATAAATGATTAAATTGAGTATATGAAGGTTGATTGAAGGTTGATATAAGGTTGATAGGAAACAACCAAAGAAAAAGGAGAAAAGCTGGAGTTAGCCAAGTACACGTTGTGGGCAGCAAAGTACACGCAGTGGGCACGATCACGTGTACTTCACTCTCCACCACATGTGGTAGGCTGTTTTTTGGAAAAAAAAATATAAGATCATTCGAATGAAGAGGCAAAAAGCTTTAAGAACTTATAAGACTTAAACTTGCAGAGAAAGACTTGAGAGAAAAGCAGAGAAATGAGATTCTTGAGTGAGAAAGAGCAATTAAGCAAGGGGAAACACAAATCTTCCAAATCAATATAAAGTCAACAAGGAAAGTGATTGATAGTTGGTTTACAAAAGGTTATGAAGGGTATGTTGAATTTGAGATTAATTGTGTTTGAACTGAAAATTGATGCTGAAATCGTTGAGATTATGAGATAAAGACTTGAATGATTCATTGTTTATAGTTGATGATGTGAAAATCATGATAAATATGGAATTGAGGAAGATTAGGTATATTATGGAAATGTTGACATATGGATGAATTAAGGTTTATAAATGATTCTTTGATGATTCTAAGGTTAGAATCAATGTGATAATGGTTAGTTAATGAATCGTATATGATTAATTACGTACAAGAGGATCTGTACGACGATTGAGTGGATTTTGATTTGGGGTATAGATTGCCGACTTTGCTTTTATTCGAGGTAAGTGTTCTTGCGCTTACTAAATTGGTTTGTAAAATAATTCTTATGTGAAATGATATCTTTTCTTTAGACTTATATAGTGGTAATATAGTTGGCCTATAATGCTGTGTTTGAGATTGCTAGATATACAAGAATCATGTTGAAAACGATATGTTTATGGATATATGTCTTAATTGACATATGATTGACATTTATATGTTTTAGTAAACATATGGTTGATTATTGATTGATTTTTGAAAAACATATGTTGCTGAATGATTATGAAAAGTATTGGATTGCTTATTGAGCATGGTATTGATTGAAACGATGAGTTAATTGTGAATTGATGACATTCTTATATTGAATGTATATAAGTATGCTCTTTGATTATAATTGACAGATGGTTGATTAAATGTTGATATTGAGGCATGTATTGCTTTGTTATATGTATATAAGCATGTGTTTGCTTATTAAGCATACTTGATTGAGTTTGAGACATATGAATGCATTGTACATTTATTGTGTTGCATTCATTGTATGACACTGAGATTGATATCCTAGGCTGGGCGTGAGGATTATTTTGAGAGAGATCTCGATGCCGGTCTGGGACTGATGATATCCTGAGCTGGGCTTGATGCCGTACTGGGTATGATGCCGGTCTAGGACCGAGGGAAAAATGAAAAGAAAATAAAAGAAAAGAAAAATAAAAGAGAGCAATACCCTGAGGCATATCACATGTGATTGCATTGTCATTCATATGCACATATCTGATTCGCATTCATATTTTACATGTGTTATTATTATTTTCTGAGACATGAATGCTAGATTGATTAAATATGAGTTATGTGAGATATGGTATGATATGATTAATATGATTCTGTGTACGAATGGTATACATACTTTGATTTGAGCATTTGTTGTAAACAAATGTGAGAAAGTGTGTTAGCTTGGAAACATTGCTGATGAGAATTAATTGTGAATGGTTGAACATGTTTGATGGCATAGTATGGTTGTGATAGAGGAAGATCAGATCTTGTATTGAGATACTGATTTTTTCTACGCTCATTTAAAACGATAAAATGTGAATCTATTGTTGTGTAAGATGCTTACTGAGTATTGAGAAATACTCAACCTTTGTTTGTATTGTCTAAATGATGCGTAGGACGCAGATAGCTGCCACTGGACTAGAGCTACAGTGATCTTACGCCAGAGTGATATTGTCAGAGGTCGAGCTCATGTTTTGAGTGCTTCATTTTTGAGTTTTGTACATATTTGTACTGTATTATAAATGTTCATATTTTGAGTTTGAAATGTTTTCAAACTTATTTTCGTTTTCGCTGTAAAAA
>CANYCX013155802.1:0-12340 GCA_948193385.1 Breynia disticha f. nivosa | reverse complement strand
ATTGCTTAAAGAAATTTCGTACCCGAAATTTAGCTAAGCTCAAATCATTTATCCTCAACTACTCATAGCGACCCAACATGAGTTCTAAAGAAAAGGGTGTATCAATTACTCCTCTCAAGATTCTAAGGCTCGACTGTAAATGACCAGTATACACTTTCTAGTCTCTTTCGTTTAAGTGACCTAACCCTCCCAAAAGAACCTTCGAGTATTTCTCTGCATTCAAATGTACTCCTCTAAAATCTATAGTTTTTATTTCTACAAGAATCTCTTTATTCAACTTCCATAATCATCTCTATGCTCGATTCCTCACATCTACCGACTAATGTCATCCCAAGGTAGGCAACAAAGTAAATGTTTGCGCGCTAAAGAAGGAATATGTAGAAAATATTTTTAGAGAAATATCCTACCTTAGTCAAGAAAATGCGCAAGAATTCAAAGAAATGCTCCTTTAAACAAAATATAATCATGACATTACCTTCAAAAGGTGATGCGAGCAATAGAAAACCTCAAATGATTTACACTCCAAGTTTTGAACCTCCATTGTTCATTTTCAATCAATTGTGTTTCTACTATTGTCTCCCAATTTACTTGATCTTGTTTTTTCATAATAACGTTCTTGGTATCCTCAATCATATATACTGTATTCTCTCACAATTGTACTATTATTTTACTCCTAATTTCAATCATTATTTTACTTTTCACCCCTTCCAGATTTCTCTGATCATGTAATCATCAAATTCCTCTCATAATGCACCTAGATAAGGCACTTATTCCTTCTCACTTTAAATTACTCCTCGAAGGTCATAGGGAAGGCCTATATTCCTTACCTCATTGGACTTTATATCTCCAAGGTATCCACCATTGTAAAGTTTCTATTTTCAAATTCTCTCTCATGTTTTCATCCATTTCAAATCATTCTAGCAATATTCTTGCCCACTCACTTTTTCACCTCCAGTTTCGTTCAATTATTGCCTTTGCAATGTAGGTTTTCTACCCTCTTCCAAATTCCCAACAATACATTCCTACTACTATAGGAATCTCAAACTCCTCCATTCACTAGTTAGAGTCACCAATATTTGAAAATTTTTTATTCTGTATCCTCTCCACATTCGTACTAACCTTCATATTCTTACATCACATTTATTCCATTTCCCATAAACAAACATTTTGTCAATTAACATTATCCACAAAAAAGCCAAGATGTACCCAGATAAGTGCATAAGTACACGTCTTTTAAAGCTTAGGTACGTTATAAAATAAGCGACACTTCTTATTAGTTTACTTTAGCTCTTAATTTCCTTGTCTCAATGTTATTATTCATTAATTAACAGGGTACGGCCGTGTTAGGGCACTACGTCCGTGTGTAGGGCACGATATCCGTGTGGATGGCACATAAAACATAAAAAATCAATGCAACACCATATCATTTCTCATAACTCATAATCAATATAAGTTAACGGTCAACCTTTTTCGTATTCGAAATCACTTCAAAATCAGACCATTTAGCATGTTTGTATATTTTCATTATCAATCAACATGTTTGTATGGTTTTTCACTATCACATAATTACACTCATCATTTTACAATTTTAATCATAGGCCAAGAGACTTGAATCATGTGCAAATACTTTCTAACCAATCACAAGTTCTATTCACAACAATCAACTATCATTTCGTTAATTTACTTCTCACATTCTTGACCAAGGGTTAGAATTTCAATCGTACTTTATCTATGCACATATCATACTCAACCAACAAAATAATTTAGGTATACTCGTCTATCGTATATAACTCTTATCCCTTCCATGATTAATTCCATATTTAATCACTTGCAAGTCACAACATACATGTACAATAAACAATTATAACACTCAAATCATACAAGTTGTCATAACCTTTATTTTTCATACAAATAACATTTCACTTAACAAATGTCATAATTCAATACAAACATATCCAACATAGGCACATTTCACATTAACATATATTATCAAATCATCTTTTTTTTATGCAAGCACATTTTCAATGATAGGAGCTTGGGAAGCTAAGGTAACATCTTACTCTCTTTTGGTTATGAAATATTGAGTCTAGAGCTTCTGTATGTAACGATTTAGTTGAGGTTGTGAAGAAATTGAGTAATAAGAGGGTTAGTGATGATTTAGGTTAGTGAAACTTCCTAGGAAATGGATGGTTAGTGAATGTGGTGAGCAATTAGGGTTTAAGGAGAAAAAGGTGAATTTTGGATGGGTTTAGTGAGGAAATTTTAGGGGTTTTAGTTAATTGAGGGTTAATTGAGCTATTGGTTATATTAATTAGTGCTTAATACGAATTGGAATGAATTTGTGTAGCAGATAGAAATCAGAACCCAAGCCGAGATCGAGTGCTGAGCACGCGACTTTACAGATTTTAAGGTACCGAAACACACTTACCTTGGTATGTTTTTGTATTTGTATGGTTAATTTTGATTGGCATAATCGTATGATTGAAATAAATTTGATCTAATGAAGTGAAATGATTTGATTATGAATGTTTGTTGAGGCAAAATTGAGTTGTATGTTTTGTAATGATATGATTGTGATAAATGATTTAATTATGAATGTGCATTGAAGCAAAATTGAGTTGTATGCTTTGTGATGATATGATCGTGATTGAATGGAACTAAGCAAAGTGAACTTGAGTGAAAGAATGTTATTTGATTCCTTGCTTGTGGATACGTGTGTTGTGTTGGACTATGCTCGGAATTGAATGTTAGCTAAGTTGTGATTAATGTGAAATATTGAAATGGGTGATTGTGTACTTTAATGAGGTTAAATATGTGATGAATATATTGAGGAAAAAGAATTGTAATGTGATCGTGAATTGAGAACATATTATGCTTGAATGAATGGCATGGTATGATGTTGTATGGAAACTTGCAATGTATGAGAAGTGGGAATAGATTGTGGTATGTTGACATAATTGAGTTGTTATGGGATGTGTTTGTAATTGTGAATGTTGTTGCATTACATGTTGCATAAACTTTGCATGACATTGGCGGTAATGAAAAGGATGGGCATTGGGCCAGAAATATGAGTGAGAGCTCAAGGTTGTAAAGGAAAAAGAGAAATAGGGCAAGAGCTCTAATATGATTGAAAAAGGAGAAAAGAGCAAAAGCTCGAGGGTGTAAATCAAATAAGAGAGTGAGCTCGAGATTATGTGGAAAAGAGAGCAAGAGCTCTATGGCCGTAAATGAAAGAGGAAGTCTCTAGGGCATGCATTGTCTGATTGCATTAGCATCCATAGTGCATCGTATTGTGTGATCATTTACGAGTATGGTATGGTAATAACTATCGTTGGTAATGTATGTGAACTTGGTGGATTGTAATGTATAATAGTGTGATTATTTGATATTAAGACTTGATGGATTTGCAAAATGGAAAGGTTGAAAAAGATGTTTTAAATGTCATAGAAACTAGTTGGGTATAGTGCAGAATTGCTATGCAATGTTGTTTGTATGTGTAATGAATTATATGCCTTATGTGATATTGTGATTCAAAGTTCCAGAAGGTCAGCAAAGTGGGCGTGCCAATAGGCACGACCTCGTGCCACACCACAAGAATATTAGGTTATGTGCACGCCATCATGCTGAGAGGCACATTGGTAGTGCTGGGGTACTACCCAAGTTCCAGAAGGTCGGCACGATCCCGTGCTGCTCAAGAAGGGTTCATGCCAGACCACTGTTTGATTGTTGTGAATAGCACGATGGTCGTGCTAGTCGGCACTCCCCATGTCTCCTGGATCTCTGATTAATTATAAATGATCTAAATTTAAAGAAAAGAAGCTTAAATTCATTCCATAATGTACATAAGACATTAAAATGAACGAGTACCTATACACTACATAACTTGGTAAGTGTTGTAGGTGTACTTACTGGGTTTAATTACTCACATCGGTTGTGTCTGCATGTATGTAATTCAGAGCATTAGCAGGTAGTTGATTAGTGCGGACTCGCGGCAGATCTTGGAGTGCGGTATTGACTAATAGGTCGGCGGCTTTAGAAATTTTCGGAAAGACATTTTGTAAATCTATGCGTGACATTCATAGATAGTTTACATGTTAATATTTTGTAAACTTTAGCCACATTTTCCACATAATTGATTACTCATTTTGGATACCTACATATTAATCCATAGCATGTGGAGGGTTTTCTATTTCTTTTGTTCTTGTGTATAAGTCTTCCAAAATGAAAAAAAAAATAGTGCCAACTTTACTTATTTAAATAAAAATGAAAATGAGTTTCGGGGGTTCGCATAGACAGAATTGTTCCACCGAGTGTGCCAAGAATTTGTAAAAGACAAAAAAAATACGAAACAAATTACAAAAATATTTTGTAAATGCAAATGAACCCAATCTCTAGAATGATTTCTTGATTCATGAAATCTCCTTTGATTCTGTCTTTGAGTTTGTTGTGATTCAAGAGCCTTCGCAACTTGTTCTTAAATCGAGGTTGAAGTTTTCCTTGGCCTTAGTTTGATTTGAAATAAACTTATTTGTTGATGAAGAAAGAGAATATTTACAGCTTGATCTTAATCTCCAATTTGGTTGGAATGAAAGAACGAGAAGACTTAATAGCTTGACCTCTATGATTTTCTAAATCTTTGATGTGTAAGAATAGTGAAAGCACAAAGATTTGATCTCTTACTCTTAGATGTTTCCTTGTTGGTGAGAGAAAGTTAAGTTGTTAATTCTACATAGCTCTAATGCTCTCAATTTCTTATTTTGAAAATAAGAAATCACTACTCTATTTATAAACTTTGAGAGAAGTGTATATAGACATATTATGGTCTATGTTCTTTTTCTCATTAAATATCAAGATAATTATTTAATTATCTTACAAGATAATGATCTCATTATTAAAAATTAATTATATATTTTAATTAATAATAAAATAAGAATTTTTTAGGATTGATTGCATATATAACTTATTTTATAGTTTTTATTTAAAAGCTAATCACCATTAAAGATTTTTTTTTTACATTCTTACTTATTAAATTGCAAATATATCTCAATTATGAATAGATAAAATTTATATACAATTTACGTTAAGTTAAACCGATAAAAAATTTATATTTAAGTTAATCTTTAAAAAAATTATAAAAAATATAGCAATTTAATATATATTAAGTTAAAAATTTATATTAATGCATAGCATGTGGAGGGTTTTGAAATCATTGATTTTAAACTTTGGTCATAATAAACTGCAAATATGATATGGACGAATAAAGATTCATTCAAATGAACAACACTTAAATAAGGGCCTTCATAGCACATCCCATTATGTCAGAGGACGATCAAGAAACTCAATTGTATAAGAAATAAATAGACGACAGATAAACATTACTAGAGCTGATAGGCGCAAGATGAATGAGAGTGTACAAACTTCAAATTCAACAATACTAAGACCTAAACCTGCACCCTCACTCCCACCTGCCTGCCATTAGAAATTTCAACAAAAATTCCTCACCTGCCAGCTTCGCCTCAAACCACATTTCCAAATTTAGCTTCGTATTCATGGGGTTGCTGCAGCAAATAAATTTCACTGTTATGAGACAAAAAAATTCATTTAAAACAAACAAGAGACGTATAGGTAGATACGAGTTTGACAGCCACAATTTGTCGGTCAAAACCACCAACACTGGATATCTAAGCTTTAGGACATCCCACACAAAACAAGTATTTTTGTCTCCCGAAAAGATTGTTAATGTGATGAAAAGGAGTTACCATAAATATCGCAGAAATTGTACGACGAGCAAACCATCTCAAATGCATTGCACGCTGGGCTCTTGACGCAGAATCCACAGAATCAAACCGTAGATACACAAAACCAGAACTATTCCTGGAACACATAAAAATCATATGAATTGGAAGTTCGAGCATAGCACAATCCAAATAGACTTGTCAGCTTAGGAGAAACAAATATCAAGATTCAATCAATGCAAAACAATAACATAGACTTACTTGTCTACAAAAATGTGTTTCACTCTGCCATACTTGGAACATTCTTCTTCAACATCCTCTTTGATATCCAAGTCAAAATCTGGTTCAGTCTGCAACATTTGCTCCAAACAAGAAACTTAATGGTGAATCCAAAGTACAAAAAAAAATGGAGAAGTTTTAAAAGGTACAACAAAATTAAATCAGACCTCTGTAGCAGGATCAAACATGTTTTTCAACAGCAGACACTCGCTAGGTGTTCCAATGGGTTCATAGGCTGCTGAAGGTATAACTTGTGTAGGAAGCATACTGGATCCAATTGCAGCTTGCCCATTGATAGGCAACCCAAGGGGCTGTGAAGGAGCTGATCCATTAACGACAGGAACACCAAGAGTGCCAGCAGCAATACTGAAAGAAAGAGAAGACGTTACAGATCCTACCAAGACAAATATAAAGTACCAAGCATGGTCAACTACCTTGTAGCAATACCAGTGCGGTCCAACTTTGCCATGAGCATTGCTCTTGATTGGGCATTCAAGGCCTGCAAAAAATAAAAGCGTATGCATCAAGCTGAGTCAAGCTTTATTTCAGCAGTACCAAGGAAACAACAATAATAGTATGATCACTGCACATGATAGAAAACAGTTAATGATTTAGTCTTATTCAGCATTTTAAAGTTTCATAAACATATCCAGTAAAACATCAACAAATTCCCACTCCCCAGACTGAAACAAGTGTTCTTCGTTAGAAAAAAATGTAGAAGCTGAAAAGAATAGTCAGAAACTGCAAAAACTCATCTTTCCACGCCAATGCTAAAAACAAAAGTTGCTACACAAATACTAGGAAAAAAAAAATCAGTAAAGTGAGGTCACAGTCTACCTCAACGCCATTAATTCAGCAGTAGCTTAAGGCCTAATTCATTACACAAGAAGATGCAGTTGTACTACTTCAGGAAGACAGACAGAGTAATTAACTACTAAAAGCAACTCCTCAGTGAACTTAAAAACAAAACAAGAGAGAGAGATTATTTCATTTCAGGTCAGACTTATTAGATACTAAAAGCAACTCCTTGATGCACTTAAAAACAAACAAATAACGAAGACTAACAAGATTTGACTTGTTAAACAAGTCTTAGAATAGCCAAAGGTCCACGTGATGTCATTACCCCATCAAAACGGAGAAATGTCCAAAAGAAAAGATGTTGGACCAAAGCATGTAACCAAGTTTATGACTTACCAAACCACCCCCGTCATCATCATCAAAGTCAGCAGATTTCGCTCCAGGGTCTTGTTGCCCTCCATGTTCCGTCACAGAAGAGACCTATATGCATACAGAAGGCAAACAGCTTATCTGAGAATTATTTATCGGGAAGACTAGCATGACAAATTGGTAAAAAATATGATGCGTTTAAAAAAATGCAAATCTTAAAGAAGACATATCAGAAATTAGTACCTTGATGGTCCGACCAGCAATCTCCAACTTCCCATTTAAAGCACTTTGGGCCAACTTAGCACTTTCAACTTGAGCATACTAAGAAGATCAAGCAATAAATAGTATGCACCTTCACAATAAATGGTAAAATAAATCAACTAAAAGATATCACAAACCTGAACAAACCCAAAACCTTTGCACTGTCCGGTCTCCAGATCAAGAGGCATTTGCACAAGCTCCACGGTACCAAATGGTTCAAAAATCTGAGGGGAAATATTTTTAAAAAATGTAATTGAAAACGTTAAAATATTTGACTTTGAACTGACAAATATGTACTATGACACAGTAAATCAATAGCATTTAACTATAACAGGAAAAATAAAAGCAAAGGATTGGAAGCTACCATATATTTTTATTTATTTTTAGAGAAGTACAATACCTCTGGATACTAAATCAACATCTAACATACAAGCGAAACTCATGAACATGCAATAACTACAAAGATTTAGACAAAATTTTACCGTCAAGCAAGTTATGCCAGAGCTGAAAACTTAGCATGGAATAGATACTGAGATCTTAGTTAATGTATAAACCACAACAGCATGGTATTATCAATTAGGAGCCTGACATAGATTTCCATGAAAAAGAAAATCTTCCCACTTCAATTACCTGTCTAAGCTGCATTTCTGTCATGTTGAAGTGTAAATTCCCAACATATAGTTTTCTATCAACTGGTCCATATGGTCCAGCAGTGCTGCCTGCAGTAGAAGATGCATTAGATTGAACAAGATTCTTTTCAGCCTCTGAAGGCTTCACCATTACAGGTTGACCAAGAAGTAGTTGCCCGGAAAGTGCTATCGCCATGGGCACAGACATTGCATCATAAAATTCAATATACCTGCAGTAAAACACGTTCGGGTCCAATTACACATCCAGAACAGAAAAGACTAAATAAATTGCAACTCAAACTTACAAATCCTATAGCAAAGAGATGTAGATAAACAAGAACTGGGTGCAGAGAGCTCAAGGCTGAGTTTCTTTTGGTGAATCTGATCCTCATATAATATAAGTTAGGCCACTACAAAAGATAATAAAATGGGAAATGACAACCAGAGCAAAAGGAAGACACAAAGCAGAGAAGGATCCGAGATGAATCGTAAAAGGAAAGGTTAAAACTTCGCCTCCCTTTATTTCAGTTGCTTGTCTCTAGAAACAAGACCCTAACAAAAAGAAAATGTCTTTAAAAGTCTGAATATGAATGAATTCATTTAGACAAAAATGACTCCTCAAAAGTTAAAGGAGGACAAGTAGATTTAGCAAAATACACGTGCAACTGACAAACTATCATAAATTCAAGAAATCCCATCTAAACTTAGTCCTGAAATCAAATTATAATTATTTTTATGGGACATAAAACTCCGCCAGAATGGTTTGGCCGCAAATTATTGACTAATGATTCATGCCCCAAAAATAGGCAAGACCTATAGAGGCAACCAAGAAAAAAAGCAAAAGGAAGAAACAGACAAACTTAGGTTTATGTCATCTACCTTGAATACGCAGCATGAATTGATTAAACATGAGTGCAAGGTATTCCCATCATCCCTCATCATTATCGCATTGCTAGTGAATTTAAGAATACAGTTAAACTTGATTCTTGAAAGTAATATGTTACAGTCAGTATTTGAGAGTACATGCATGTAAGCATATTAATAAGTACGAACAATAAGAAACATACCCAACTCCCTTCGATCTTCTTGAATTCCTATCCATTATAAGCCGAACGTCCCTCACCTGAAAATAATAGAAACAACAATGTAAAGTGAAACTGAATGATGAAGCAATCACAAATTATAGATCATTATTCTAGAACTTGGAGCACATAAAAAGACACATAACCGCCCATAAATTCCACAATATCAAAAAGTTCCCATTACAATTCAGTCCATCTAACTAAAACGCTGAAACATACATTGGATTCAAACGAATAGCATCTTATTGGAACGTTATGTCTTAAACCACTTTCTCAAGCAAGTCATGAGAATTTTCGCGAGAAAAAAAAATGAAGCAATGACATTTCAATACTCAGAACACGTTAAAGTTATTCAAATTTTAAAGAATACAAACACTGAGTGAAAAATTAGACTAACCTTTCCAGCCTTGGAGAAGAATTCATAAACATCTCTCTCGCTCGCCTTCAACGGCATCTGTTATCACAACAATCATTACCAACAGAAAACCAATTAGATCAAACCCCAATTCATTAACTGAAAGCAAAAAAATTGACATGAAATAAGCACCTGGTAAGCAAAAACAGTCCTTTGATCACGCTCCGGGTCAGCTTCAGGCTCCGCAGCTTCCTTCTTCTCTCTAAACCTCCTGCTAAATGAAACCACCAAACACATCTGATATCCATAAATTCAAAAACAACAACAATAACAACAAACATACCTGCTATCTCTTCCATCAACATCCCTCTCTCTATCACTATCATACCTCCTCGACCTACTCGAACTTCTCTCCCTCCGTTCCCTCTCCTCTTCCCTCTCCCTATCCCTCTTTTCTCTTCTCTCCCTTTCGCGGTCCCTCTCTCTCCTCTCCCTGTCCCTGTCCCTGTCCCTGTCCCTATCCCTCCTCTCCTTACTCTTCTCTCTATCTCTATCTCTCCTATGCCTCGACCCATTCTCATCATCTTCTCTCCACTTCTTCCCTCTACGCTCATCCAAAACGTCGTCGTTTTCGTCCACATCTCGCTTCCTGTAACTCCTCTCGCTTCCTTCTTTCTTCTTCTTCTTAGAACCTTCTCGATCATCGGCTTCTTCGACGGTTTTTTCAAGGTACTCGATCTCGTCGAAGTCCATGATTAATTGTAGCTCGTGGTGGAGTGGATTGATTGGGTGATAATAAGTTAGGGTTTTGAAGGGGTTTGGAAGGTTAATTTATTTCCAGTGTTATCAGGAATTGGATGGACCGGACGTCTTGCGTTTTGACCTAATTTTGTCCGGTGTAATTTTTGGACTTTTTATAAAGTACTCTTTTTATATTTTAGATAAATACTTATTTATATATTTTTTAATGGTCACTTTTATTATTTTCTTTAATAATTCCCCAAAAAAACAGCATTTTAAGTATCTATATATTTTAACTCATTTAAAACATATTAGAACTCACATACTCAATTGAATAAACTCAATTGAATAAAGTACACGGGTATCAACCTAAATAAAATGAAGTCAATTACTAATGCTTAAAAAAGCAGAATTAATCAAACTAATGCCTAAAATTAGGCCTAACAATTTGAGTTGACAGATTAGGTTCATGTCAGGTCAACATAACTTGTTAATACAATTAACTCAAACTCAAATCCGACCATTTAATAAACGGGTCAGAAAGTAAAATACAAATTCAATCTGTTTAATAAATGGGTTGACCCATTTAACTGGCACAATTAGATAAAACTGACAATTTCTAACACGAAAACGCAATTAAAGAGTGCATGATTAGACACGACAAATGATGCAGATTCAATTTTTTTAATATGTCATAAATAATGATATTCAATAAAAAAAACTTCACTAAAAGATTGACCAATTTAATTGACACAAATTATCCTATTTATTTATTTATTTGGGTTAACATGTTAAATAAGTTAAAAATTAACCTATTTGACATCTATTGCATAAACTTCAAATCTAAATACATGTATAGATCTATTTTTTTAATATATGGTCTCATATATATTTGTCATATTTTTTATATTAAATTTTTTTTATATGTTTTAAACATTTTATTGTATAAAGTTTTTAATAAATTTTTAAACGGGTCGTAATCTGGTCGTATTGGATTTACCCGTTTAACTAAATTTTTAACGGGTTAACTCATTTATGTCAACCTAACCCCGTTTAACTTTGTGTCGGGTCGTGTTGAGTTGGTAGGTCAGGTCAACTTTTGTCAAATCTACCTAAAATGTTAGAATTAAACTAATACCATTTTTATAAGCGGATCGGGTCAACTTTTGTCAGATCTGTAACGTCCTCCATTTTAAGACTTTTTAGGAATTTTTGAATTTATTTCGTTATTATGTAAATAAATTTTTCGCAAAATAATTTTTAATTAAATATTAATGGAAGTGTGTAGAAAGTGTTAAAAACTAAAATCGGGAAAAGATAAGACAAACCGGGAGAGAGAAAGTGAAAAGGATGACCGAGGGTATAACCGAGGGCAAAATGGTCAAATCGAGAATATATATATATATATATATATATATATATATAAACATATGGCATCTTTCTCATTTCCTTCCAAATCCACGTTTAAACTTCCAAAATCGAAACCAAAGTTCGAAAAACCTTAACCGAGCTAGAATTCATCGAGTTTTGGAGTTTGGAGGTCGTAGGATTGAATCTAAAGCTTGATTTGGTGAGTTTTACGAATCAAGATTTGTAAATTTCGTTTTTGTGCATATCCATACTTTAGAAGTTGATATTTGATTCAATATGGCTCAGAATGGGGTAAAAATAGGTTTAATTGATCGGTATGGATGTGTAGTAACCTTGGATAGCGATTTATAGGGTTAATATATGGTTTTAGTGCCCAGAAATGGAGTTTTAAGTGGGGTGGTCAAGGATGACGAAAATGGTTTAATGTGAACTTAATTTTGGTTTGAAGTTTTGATGTTAAGGTTATGTTCTTTGGTCTTTACTAAGGTTAGTTGCATAGCCAATTTGATTGGGTGTTTAGAAGGATGGATGTAATTTCATATTTAAGAAAATGGGTTAAGAAGTTTGTTAAGGAAGTCAGAGAAAGCAATGGATTGGTTGGTTGTGCAATGGATAGAATTGTGGTATTCTATCCTAATTAGATAAATAAGTAAGTTAGTAGGGAATATTAAGTAAGAAAGTGGTGAATTAAATGAAGGGAAGGTATGGTGAGTAATGAGG
>CANYCX013154742.1:0-16254 GCA_948193385.1 Breynia disticha f. nivosa | reverse complement strand
AAAAGGTGGGCGGTGCACAGTAAAACAATTTTCCTTGTACATGATAAATTTTACATCGTGCATTGTATTTTATAAGGTTATGAATGAATTAATGTTTTCCCAGTTTTATTCTTTCATAACCTGTAATAGTTTGTGAAATTTTCAAGAAGTATGAGCCTTGTTTTTCCGCAAACGTTGTAAATATTTTTGTGTTGTTTTGGACTTGAATAAATTAAAATTTTATCTCTCATATCTTCTTCCTTTATATTTTATTTTAAATTATATTATTCTAAAAATTAAATTGATGTTCAAGTTTGAATGCCATTTTTTGGGAAAATAAGTAATTAAATTATGAAATGATATTTAAATTTGGGCGTCACATCTTTTTTCTTCCATTCTTTCATCATATGAAAAGTCTTATTTCCATCATGATTTCAAGGCTAACATGGATATATGCACGACCAAAATTGCCTACATGGCTCAACGTCTGGCTATAACACGTGCTTAAGGATTGGGTATTAAACAATGTTTACAAAATTATGATATGTTTAGGGAGGAATGTGATTCTTTACATGAAGAATTGAAAAAATTGAAGTCAAAGAATAAGAAACTAAATTCAAAGAGTAAGAACATTCTAGAGGAGTAAAATAACCTAAAATTGATGTATGATGCCTTGAGGGAGGAACACAATGGAGTAGTAGCTTCTTGTGCGAAGAAGGATACTCAGCACACACTCAAACTAGAAAAAAGTAACACTGAGGTAGAGAGGTTGAAGACCATGTATGATATGGAGTTTAATTCCATAGAGAAAAGTTATGAGTATGAGAAGAAAACTCTAATAGCCTCTCATGAAGCTGAGAAGATCTCATCTATTGAAAGTAAAATACAAAACTATCATCAATATAAAGAGTGTTTTAATCTTAAGGTAGATTATGGTTTTGGATTTATGAGGATTGGCTTTCACAAAGCACATAACCTCTTAGAGAAAAGAGAGGTGAATCTTTTTTTTGAGTTGGTATACACTCCTAAGATTGAGAAGGATAATCCTATTGACTGGTGTGAGTTACCAATTTCTAATTCTACTCTTCCTCCCAATCTGATATTATGGTGCCAGTATAGGATGAAATGTCATTATGGTCAAATTCTGATTGGTAATAGAGACAGGTACTTTTCAATATTTGATTGATCACAATTCTGTATATTCCATTTACTATAGAAGTTCCCAGGGAATTCATTAGAGGAATGTTTCCAATAAAATTTGTTTGTTCTTGCATATCCCTCCTGGTTTTCCAAATTAATCCCGCGTATACATATAATTCAGAAGAATATGTGAACTTAATCTAGAGGTTTTTCTTGCTTCACAATTGTATGATAATTTATCCAACTTAATCTAGAGGTTTTTCTTGCTTCAAAATATATTGAGACTGTTGGTGCCTTATAGGACTTGGACAGTGGTGATGATGATGTTCCTCCTTCTCCCGATGTTGCTACATCTTAGATAGTTATATATGTTTTTTTAATTTTTTTTTATTTTTTAAGGTATTGTCTATATTTTTTTCCTTCCATACAATAAAAAAGACTTAGATAATTTTTTACATCTTTTTGTTCTGGTTATTATGCAATCCAATTTGTTGTGCGTTATTTCCTTTTTAGTCGCATGTTCTCCACATTTGATTGATAAGTTCTTTTTCTTCTATTATTTCTTCACACCAAAAATTTAAAAATAATAATAAACAAAAACATAGTAATTACTCAATTTTGACAAGTTCGTGGCTTTTTACTTCCATCGACACGTGTTGGTAAGTTCACAGATTTTGGCTTGTCCAATTAGCCCTTCATTTGATAAGTCCAAAGAGTTTTTACTTGCATCATTATGTGTTGGAAAACTCTCAAGATTTCTAATTGTCTTATATATTTCTTTGATTCAACAAGTCCAGGAGTCTTTACTTGCTCCTTAGTAAGCTCTTGAATTCTATTTGTCTCTCATGTTGTGATGACAAGCCCAAGAGTTTCTACTTCATCTCTGATAAGTATTTGGATTTCTGCTTGCCTTGATGACAAGTCCAAGAGTTTTTACTTTCTCTTTAACTAGCTCTTAGATTTCTACTTGCATTTTATCTTTCGATGACAAGTCCAAGAGTTTCTACTTACTCTTCGCCAAGCTCTTGGATTTTTACTTGCCTCTTCATTTTGTGATAGTTGATTTCATAATTGCATTTATTTTATTTTCTAATCTACTTCTTTTAGTAATGTTTGGTTATGACTTAAGTTATTACATTGTCATATTAACAGATTCTTGTAAAAAAGAAAAAAGAGAAAACATGCAAAATTTATAGTGGTTTTTCTTGAGACCTACTTCACTCCCTAAACAAATTGTTCAAAATTTTCTTTATTTACTAATTGGAGGGAGTTACAATGCACTTCTATTCTGCCAAAGGAAATATAACTTTACATTGTTCATGCTCTATGTCTTTTGAATCTTCTTTCCTATTAATGTTTTAAGCTTATAGGTGATCGGTGTATAGCAAACGCACTAGATCGGTGTTGTTTTACTGCATAAGTATCCTCTCGAGATCTAATCTCACAAGGGACGAGTACTTAAATTAATTAGGTGCTAAAAATAAAATGGAAACAAGCAATAAACATTAAATGGTTTTTGTGATTAATTTCCTAAATTCTAAATGAAAGTAAGTAAATTTGAACTAAAAATATAATTAAAGGCGTCAGGCTTTCCTAGACTTTAATAGACCTACACTTGGTTACTTAACTGGATTGAGATTTATAATGGTGTTCTTGCACTATCGCCAATTAAGAGTCCCTTTTGGGATGCTCAAAATTAAGTCCTTAAACCTAGTCTCTAGCATGATCTCTGGCTCTGATGTTGGACGGTTGGCTGTCCTCTTGCTCCAAGCAAAAGTGGCATTGTGTCTTCCAATCGTCCTCACAATTACATGTTTGGCAAATACTGAAGTGGAGTTCTTCATCTTTCAATCCTTGTATGACATTGGAAACAAGTGATTGTCCTTCTTTATTTTCTGCACCCCCACACTTGCTTTATTGCCAATCCCCTCCTGAATTTTACATGACACCTCCTCCTTGCACATGTTCTCCCCATTCACCACTTCATCCATCATCTCAAATTGAAATACCTCCTCATCCATCTCTATACACTAATTTCTTGATAGACGTCAAAATCTTGTGTCTCATTCCCCACTCAGAGTATGAGTTTCCCCTCTTGCAAATCAATCACCACTCTTCCCGTATCTAAGAATGGCCTCCCAAGTATGATTGGCAAGTCGAAGCCTCTCTCCATATCCAACACAAAGAAATCGGAGGTAAATAAATTTCCCAACTCTAATGGACACATCCTCCTGCTTCTCTTTTGGATACTCAATGGAGTGATCCACCAATTGCAAATAAGTTGTGCATGGCTGAAGCTTTCCCAAACCGAGTTTCTCATATAATGATAGAGGCATAAGATTAATGGAAGCCCCTAAGTATCATAATGCCCTATCAATGTCCAATGTCCTAATGGATATGGGAATCCAAAAACTCCCCGAGAATTTCAATTTTAGAGGAAGCTTTTGTTGAATTATGGCACTATAGTCCTCACTTAATGGTACCGATACATACTCCTCCAATTTCTTCATGTTAGAAAGTAACAACTTGATGAACTTGACATACTTAGGCATGTGAGATATGGCTTCAAGAAATGGAATTCGAATATGGGCTTGCCTCATCCGATCCAAATATTTCAAAAATTCTGTAGTCTTTAGAGTTGCCTAAATTGTTTGAGGGAATAAAGGTGGAGGCATGAAATCTTCCTTATTCCCTTCCTCTAACTTCTTCCTATTCTCATTTGCACGTCACCGTTTCTCAATTAGAGGTACTCTGGTGCCATCTTTTCCATTTTCTTTGTTGTTATGTTCTTTCATCTCATCATTTTTTATCTCTCTATCCATGTCAACCCCATCTTTAAGTTTTCATTTTTCTTGTTCAACACCCGCTCAACCATTGTGTCATTTAAAACTCTCCCACTACGTAATAGGATGTTGAATTATGCCAAAACCCTAAACCCTAAACCCAAAAAATGTAACACCCAAAAAATGTAACATAAATGTTAGCAAAAAAATTGGCAGGACAGTGGCCTAGAACGACCAAGGGAATGGCCTTGGCAAACCATTCCCATGGCCATTCTCTATTGCATAAATGTGTAAAATGGGATGCTGAATTAAGCCTGGAACGACCACCCAAATGGTTTGGGTAGGCCATTCTCAAGGCCGTTCTGTTTGACGGGATTCAAAACAAAACGCGTGTTTTCATTCAATAAGAGGGAGAGAAAGTTATTTTCAAAGCCCCAAAGTTTCAGTTGTTTTCTCTCATCCCCAAACCATAAAAACACCTTTCCAACCTCTTCTAAACCATAATACCTTATTTCTCACACATAAAGAGTTGTAGGATTCATAGAGGAACAGAACCTAGGCGAGCTCTAGGATTTCTAATCGGATTTTAGCATGGTAAGTACTAATATTTACAAAATGTATGTGAAATAGAGTGAGTTTTGTAAGGTTCTTATGGTTATTCATAATGGCATATGTGTTAACTTCGCATTATGGGAATGGGAACAATTGGAGGACTTAATGTTAGGTAAATTGTGGGTTTTGAGAGAATAAACATGTGAGTGTTAAATGTGGCCTAGATATGTGTTTAACATGGGAAATGTGGGTCATTTTGTATAGGACATATTGTTTGGAACTCGGAGCAGAGTTGAGACGAGGGCTGGCTTTGCAGGATTCGAGGTAAGTATACTAAATCAACACTTACCATTGTATGTTTTTCTTCTATATGGTTAACTATATTTGATTTAGTTCAAACATGATTGAAATGTGCGGTAAAGTGTCATTTAAAAAGGGACTTGATTGGTATGATTGTGAAGATTGATGATATGATGTTATGGATTATGTTGGTTGTGCGTGTTTTGAGTAAATGCTTGTTTTGGTATGGTTTGTATTGGATGTGTAATGTTATAAGATTTGAATTATGATGGGTGTTAGAGAATCAATATTTCATTAATTATGTTCATAGGAATTGCTGAAATTGTTAATATGTGTGTAAGGGTTGATGTGTTCTGAACTTTAACCTGGGTTTGAGATGACATGGATTGATACATGTTTTATGGTATTATGAGAAGAATGATTTGTTAGCATTGTATGGTTAGAAACAAGTGAGATGTACATGAATGGTGCTTTTGAGATGATTTAAGTTGAGAATGAAATTGGTGACATTTCATAGATTCTGGATATATGAATAAGCATGAGCATTTCTGTGTGTTTATGATAAGGGGGATTAGCCCAATTGACCAAAAGCTTGTTATTATTAGGGGATTGGCCCAATTGAGCAAGAGCTTGTTATTACCAGGGGGATTGGCCTAATTGAGCAAAATCTCGTTATTATAAGGGCGGTTAGCCCAACTAAGCAAAAGCTCTTTATATTATCTGGAGGATTGGCCTAACGAGCGATAGATCAAATTATATAAGGGTCATTGGCCAAAAATTTATGAGAGTGGACTCTTTCCCACGCACACAGGAAAGTCCCCAGGGCATGCATCTATGTGAATTGCATTAGTATTCATAGTACATACATGTGAATTTTAAATATTGATATGTTTTGGATGAATATGGAGTGTATATGAAGGTTGCGATTAGTTGTGAAATGCTTGAGTGAACATGCCTATGGTGTTATAGTTGATGTTGTGTGAAATGTTAGTTGAATTAAAGTGGGACGTGAGCTGATTTATGATCATTGTTGATGTGAACATTGGTTGAGGAATATTGCCTAAGTTTGAGATTGAATTGTTTTAGAATTGCTATAAATGATGTGAGTTTGTTGTATGGGGTTTTCTCAGTGTAAATTCTACTATTTTTTTGGAACAGAAGGTCGGAACAGGCTGGGGAATGGTCTATACAACCCATTCTCCATGTCTTCCACTTCTACAGTCATTCTAGAAGGTTAGAATGGGCTAGGGAATGGCCTTTCAAATCGTTCCCCAAACGATTCTAATTAAGAAGCAATACAGAGAGGGAGAACGACCAGGAGAATGACCTGGGTGGGCTGTTCCCCAAGCCGTTCCCATGTATATTCCAGCTTAAAAATCTATATGTGTTAGGGTGATCGAGGATTAATAACTGACCTAACGCGAGGCAGTTTGGCATGACTAGGATGTATGATCCGTACTCTGGAATAATAAACTAATTATTATTGAATTAGTTAACTTTGGATGAATTTCCTATCCAAATTCTTTAAATCAAATAACCAACGTTACCAATAAAGTACTTAAGCATTATCTACTTTCGTAATTGTGATTTTAGGTGTACTTACTAGATATGTATACTCACGTGTATGTTTGTTTTGTGATGATTGTGCAGAGCGATAGTAGAGGCTACGAGACATTCTTTTGGGCGGGCTTAAAGGTGATACAGTTGCGGTTTTAAATGGGCTCCTAGCTTATGTTTTGAGGGTTTTGTTCCCATTATACCCACTTTTGTACATCTATACACATGATAGGTATAAATAGTAGGCTCATGCATGATTTCAAACCAAAACCATTTCTTCTGCATATTCATCTTTGATTTTGTATCGGGCTATCATTATCTGGGTCTAGTGAATGTATGCATGCCGATCTTTACATAGATTTACCTTTTGTTTTGACAAACTAAAATGAAAAAAAATGGTTGCTAAAAATCATTAATTAATCAAAAATGGAAATTAGGAAATTAAGTGTCACAGCTAGTTATCCCACTTAGTGCTCCAAGCCTTGTATTGTAGCCAAGGTAGACTTATTGATGGAGATTTGAGCTTGCATGAAGTTCTCAAAGTGTTGGTTAGTGGCAGTTTGGGTATCCATGAATGATCGATCTTCCCAAGCACTTTTATAAACATCTCTTCCAAATTTTGTTTGGGTTCTTGGTGATTGGTTGAAGAGGTTAGATCATTTATGGTGGTACTGGGTATGTGGGTCTTGAAAGTGGAAGTCCTAGGAATTTTGGTGGGTCTCTTAGTTAGAATGATTGGGAGGGGTAAGTGTTTGGTTTGGATGGTGGGTATGGGTTTGATTGTGGTGGTGCTTGGTAATTGGAAGTGTTCCTCTAACAAAAGTTGAGATGGTTTTGTTCATTCCTCCACCAACAAAATTAGCCTCCTCTACACCCCACACTTAGTGTCGATATAGCTAGATGTACTTCCATACATGCACATATCCTTCATATGGTCGCCTCCACCACAAATTCTGCATTGTGGCTCAACCCTTGCGACTTTCTCCCTAATGATGGTCATAACACACTTCGTTAACTCCTTAATCTTCGAATTCAAATCCGTAGTGCGGTAAGACACTTCATTCACATAAGCTCCTTTTCTCCCTTTGGCGGCCTTATTTTGAGTGTTGTTGGCTACCAATTCAAAAATATCCCATGCCTCCTCGGCGGTCTTATCTCCCATATAACCTTTGGGCAAGATATATACAAATGGTTGGTTAGCCAATGACAACCCCTCGTAGAAAAATTTAGTTAGAAGGGACAAAAGAAACTGATGATGTGGACATTGCATGAGGAATATCTTGAACCATTCCCATGCCTCGTGGAAAGCCTCCCCATCTAACTGTATGAATGTGCATATCTTGCTCTGAAGGTCAATTGTCTTTTGAGGTGAATAGTACTTATCATTAATTTGTTATATACATCATCACATATCCCTAAGGAGCCCTTTGGTAAGTTAATTAACCAAGCTTTTGCCCTATCTTTCAAGGTGTAAGGAAAACACCTCATCCTCAATTCATCCTCGGTTTACCCATGTAACGTAAAATTTTTTTGGAGCGTTGTATAGAACCCTATAAGAAAGATAGTGCATCCTTCGATGCTAGTTCATGGAAAGAAGGGAGCATTCTGAAGTGAACTCCCTTCAAACCGTAATTCCTAGCCACTGGGCTCATAACTATGCAAGACGGAGATACCTTTATAACCGGCCTCTGAATATTTTGAAAAACAACCCGAGGGGGATTTTCAACCCCTCCTTGAGATGACAAAGCTTGTCTCCCATCCGCCCCAATATCAACATTATGGCCATTGCCATTACCATTCCCATTCCATCGCAACAACATCGAATATGCACCCATTTCGTTGGGGATTCCCTCATCAAAATCTAGTTGTGGTTCTATTCTCCGATTCCTACGTCTCTGTTCCGAAGTTAACCTCTCTATTTCTAGATAAAAATCGAGTTCTTCTGGATGATTATGACCTTAGAGGAGCATAAACAAAACTTAACCTACAAGAAGTTAAAACTAATAACAAAGAAAACGTAAGAAAAAAAACACTAAATCAAAATAAATACGCAGTTCCCCAGCAACAGTGCCAAAAACTTGACCGGTGTGTAGCAGGTGCTCTAAATCGGTGTAGTTTTATCGCAGAAGTATGCCTCCCAGGATCAAATCTCACGAAGAACGAGTATTTAAATTGATTCGGTGCTAAAAATAAAATGAAAACAAGCAATAAACATTAAAGGGTTTTTGTGATTGTTTTCCTAAATTTTAAATGCAAGTAAGTAGATTGAACTAAAAATATAATTACAGGCGTCGGGCTTTCCTAGACTTTAATAGACCTACCCTTGGTTACTTAATTGGATCGAGGGTAATGATGTTATTCTCGCACTATCATCAATTAAGTGTCCCTTTTGGGATGCTCAAAATTGCGTCCTTAAACCTAGATAATGTTCTAATTTTGTGATACATTAAACTAAACAAGACAATTGATCACGTAGGCATTTCATCGAACACATTAGCGTCAATTGGTATATTTCCATCCAATTGAGCGCTAACACTATTTGATTAGCCTTCATACCCTAGGTTTTCACAACTATGGGATAGGAATGCTAAAATTGAATGATATACAAATCCTAATCAAATGTCGTGAGCTAGCAAACGATTAATCAAAATCTAATGCAATACAATCCTAGCTTGTTACTACTATGGATTGTTCATACGACTTAACTAATTACTTCGCTCTTTCTATTGCAATGTAATATGTACCTTTCAAGAAATCAATAACAATATTTAAACCATATCATTCATCCATAAACAAAATCAAATGGACAACCATTCAAGCAAAGATCCATCATTCAAGCATAATCCTCAAAATCCAATAAGAAAACCAAGTATGAAGTCTATTTACATCAAGGAAAAACCAACAAAATGTTTAGTCTAGCATGGCTAAAACTAAAAGCGTATAAAAAAAATAAGAAAGGCATAAAGCTAAGGAAATATGGAAAAAAAATAGAAGCTCCTCAATTCTCAACAAAAAGTCCGCTCTAAACCCTAAGACAATCCTTTTTATAGCCTTCCTTTGAGCCTCCTTGAAGTGTCGTAAATGCCTTGAATTAAACCAGCCATTTTAAGGTCATTTTTGACCACTTTTAATGAGTCACGAATGGGAATTTTCAGCCCCAAAAACATGATCCAAGGGTGTTGCTTTCGTGGCACCCATTATGACTCTAATTTGGCTCGAAATTTTGCTCCTCATGCAAGTCATGTTTGAAGCTTCATTCGTGACTGTGGTGAGTCACGTTCATGACTCACCTTCTAGGCATCATTTTACACTTAAAATCAAGTCACTTTTGGCCAAGATAATTTCCCCATTTGTGATGCACATTTAGCCACGAATGTGACTCAATTTCATGTCCAATTTCCTAGGCAAAGAGTGTCACATTCGTACCAAACCAATCTCCATTCGTGATGCAATTTGATCACATTCTTGATTCATCTTTTGCCCATTTTTATATGGCCAACTTTGAGTCACAAATTCCAATTTTTCTCCTTCAAAACATGGTGCACAATTGGTCATGTTCGTGACACTAAATCAGCCCCATTTTGCCTACTTTAAAATGTATCACGTTTGCCAAAAATCATGCTCAATTCGTGATGTATATTAGTTACGTTTGTGAGTAATGTTATGACCATGAAATGTACCTTTAAAAGTGAGTCATGAGTGGCTCAATTTATCCTCCAAATGTGATGCACAATTGGTCATGTTCATGACACATTTTGTTGGCCAAAATCTTCATAAAATGCATCATGTTTTCTTCCCACTCCATTCATGTGCTCCAGTGTCCAACTCTCCATTTGTGACTCCCACCATGTACATATGTGAGGGTGATTTTGGCTTGCAAACTCATTCAAGTCAAGCATCAATTCATCCTTGAGTGCATCCTCATTTTGTTGCTTGCAATGTTGTAATCTTGATGTCAATTTGGGCCAATATATTAAGCCCCAGCCCAAGCTCAAAGACTAATGAATTTGCACTCCAAAATGCTACCATTCAATACACCTTCATTACCATCCAAAATCGAGCATAATTTCTGCATCCTCGAACGCACCTAGATAAAACCATATTTTATCAAAAGCTTTTATAATTACAAGTTTTATCTATCAAAATATAGAAGAAATCATCATAAACTACATGGAATGAAGGTTTATAAATAATCATATTAGTAGGTATTGGTTCTAACGATTTCTCTAATATGTAGGGGCCTTCCTAATTTTCTCTGAATTTACCTTCTTCCATTAAGAAATTTGTGATAATGGATTTTTGTAGTACAAAATCCCCTTGTATCATGCTTCTTCTTCTGATTAGAGAGTTATAATGTTTTGCAATTTATCTTTGGTATAGTTTGAATCTGGCACATGCTTTCCCTTGTTCTTCCCCAATAAGATTTAAATTTTGCCTTAATGCTTCTGATTTGTTTTCTTCATCAATCTCATTTCTCTAACTGATCCAAAACTTAACTCTAGATGGATCAGTGATTCACTTAGATATGTTAAGTTAAAAGGTGTTTCTCCAGTAAATACTCTAGGGTTGTCCTACATGCCAAAAGTATGTTAGGTAATTGTTCTACCCATGTCACCTTTGCTCTATCAACTTTAATTTTTAAACAGTTCAAAGTCGTCTTGTTGGAGCTTTCTACTTGACCATTTGTGTAACGCCCAAAAAATATCGCCCAAAGTTTGACGAAAAAAGGTAACTTAGAATGTACGAAAACCACAAGAAACTGACATCCTGAGGCCTAAAACGGCCACAGGAATGGCCTAGGAAGCCATTCCCCTGGCCGTTCTAGGCCAATGGACCTCAACACATTGTGAGAACGGCCATAGAAATCCATAGGGCCATTCTGGACGTCAAGAGCTGAATTAAAAATGCGTGTTTTGTTAAAAAGGAGAGAGAAACTTCATAGAATCGAGCTTAAACACTTTCCTTTTTTTCCTCTTGACCTTAAACATAAAAAACCCTATTCTCACCCTTCCAAACATCAAAACCTTACTTCCCTCTTGTAAAAACTTGTAATCTTCAATAAACAACATAGCCTAGACAAGCTCTAGGGTTGGGAAGGATTTTCAGCAAGTGTAAGTTACAATTTTTGATGAAATGTATGTGATAAAGAGTGAGTTTTCTATCGGGTTTTGTGGGGTTTTATGTGTTACTCATAATAGCATGTAGGTTTAGTTTGGTTTTGCAAGGATGGTGAGAGTTAGTGATTTTAGGGTTTAGTCAATTGGGTATTTATGGAAATAGGAGCGAGGGTAGGAAATTGAGGTTGAATTCGTGTGTAACGAGTAAAATGTGATTGCATGTGTATGTAGGTGTTGAGATTCCTAACCCGAATTGGAGGTCGGGCGACGAATTTGTGCTTGGAGCTAGAGGTATTTTTGCACTTGCTTTGCAATGTATGTTTTGATTTGGTTAATTGTATGTTTTTGAATGCCATATTTGATTTTGTGATAATGAAAAGATTTTTACGATAGAATGGTATGCTTAGAATTGTAAGAAATTGAGTGGGCTTTATATTGAGGTAGTGGATATGTGTGATTGGAAGAATGGTATCTTTGGATAGTTTAATTCGTGTTTATGAATTTGCATGAAGTTGAATGATTAATGTGCCATACATGTGTTGCTTGATCATGTATGATTGGTTATATGTCGTAAGAAAAGATATAGATTAATGTGGCAGGTGTTGTATTGGAATGAGTATGACTTATTGTGAATGGTTTTATGAGATGATGGAATGATTGTTGGCAAATGTGTCTGAATGGAAATTAACGAAAAAAGGCATACTTATAGCTCAGATTAAATGTGTGTTGTTTGGAAAAAGAGTGTCCTAAATGTGTGCATTGAGTTGATAAAAGGTTTAAGTGCTTGAATTGTTGTGTAGTCTGCCCAGCAGGTGTGAACGGCTAAGGGAACGGCCAACCTGGCCATTTCCCATGGCCGTTCAATATGAAAATTGGCCAGGCAGGGCCGAACGGCCAGGGTGAACGGCCAAGCTGGTCATTTTCCCTGTTCTTCTTGCTAAAAAATGATTAAATAGGAAGTGTGGATTTAATACAGGTCATCTATCAATTAAATACTTTAAGATTTCATTGATAACGTTAAGGTGTTATATAAATGTCTTGATATGTATGAAAAAGGATTGTGGTTTATATGGCGTATGGGAATATGAATGTTTGGGTATGCGTATGATTTATGTGGAAATAATGAGGAGAAAGGGATAGAAGTTTTTATTGAAAGTATGATTATTATGTGGACGTGGGGATGTTTACTAATGTGTGCTTGCCCTTGTATCATACGAATAAAAGTGTATGGAAATGTGTTGTGATGAATGTAATTAAATGATACTTGTGTGTATACATCCCTTTGTGGGAAGAAAGATTATGCATGTGTACATCATGAGTGTTTGAATTGTTATGTTGACGATTGATGCTACGAGATGGCCATGTGAAAGAATGTGCATATTTGTGATGAGATTGTATATGGATTTAGAATGCATAATTGGCATTCATTCATGACATTGAGCATTTGCGTGAGCACCTGTATGTTCATGCTTTGAGAAAAGAAAACGGGCGTTTTTTGCCCGAGTTATGATTAAAAGGGGGTTTTGCCCAAGTTTGAGAACGCAAGAGCTTAACTCTTGTCGTTATATGTTGAGAGGGAAAATTCCCCTAGTGATATTTGATGCCGAGTAAGAGCTCGATGATTTGATTCCGAGGAAAAGCTCGATGATTTGATGTCGGGCTAGACCCGATGATTTGATGTCGAGGGAGAGCTCGATGGAAAAAGGGGGTTTTTGCCAAAGATTTGAGAACACAAGAGCTCAACTCTTGGTGTTATGTTTGAGAGGGGAAAGTCCCTTAGTGATATTATACTCAATGAGAGTGGAGTCTCTCTATTGATTTGAGATAGTAGAGATCGAGTGAAGTCTCAACCTGACTGTGGTTTGTGACGCCGGAGCATATCATTTGTGTGTGGAAATGCATTAGTAGTTCATTCTCATTCACTTGCATACATTGCATTGAATTGCATTGGAACGAATATGTGTGGATTAAGGTATGGCTATGAGCATGGACTTTGATTGATGAATATGTGATCTTATATGATTTAAGTGTTTAATGAGCATGTGTATGTTGTGGTTATGTGTTATCATATGTTGCTGGTGAAATCGTATATGATGTTGGAATATGATGTTGGCTTGTATTGAAGTGTTCTAATGTGTATGACGGTGGTATTTTTGGTTATGAAAACGAATGAATATAAGTAGTAAGAGGATTTGATTATGAATTTGGTGGATTGTATGTTAGAATTATGAATGTGGTTAGGAATAAATGTTGTGTGATTGTTTTTACCTGATGTTTGGAATGTGGTATGCATGTGATATTCTAATCAATATGTCGTGTGGAAACTAATGATTATGATATGGGTATAATTGTGTTTGAAATGGCAATGAAGCCATTAGGGAGGTTAAGCCGTGGAGGCTGAAGACTCCCCTGCTGAGGGATCACTTACTGAGTATTTTATATACTCACCCGTGTTTTGCTGTATTGTGTGCAAAGAGACAGGTACGAGTGACGGGACGATTTCTCGATAGGGCTAGCGATGCGATACTTCTTGAAGGTCGAGCTCCTTAGGTTTTCGGTTGTGTTGTTTTACATGCATGTACAACTTTAACATTTATGAAAATTACAAACAGGGCATGTAAACTGTTTTCCATTTGCTTCCGCTTTTTGAAACATATTGATGTATTGTTCCACTCTGGTTTGTATTTTATGTTTTAGGCAAAAATATGTTCCATTTTCTCTCTACTATTATGTTTAAAAAACAATAGAGTGCAAATTTCATGGTTTATTGAAAAATGAGCTTTCAGATTTTGGCGTCACATTTAGTGGTATCAGAGGGGGGATTAGAATTCCTTGCGGACTATGCTAGAAAAATGTTTCCATTGCATGCTTATGTGTGAAACTAAGTTTCTAAAAATGATTATTTCTATAGGATTGAGCTAGTCGACCATGTATCGCCTGATGTCGTCGAGTCCCGAGAGTTTATGCAGGGGCAAGGATCTGCCCCGAGGCACGATGAGCAGCCGACACATGCTGCCAATCCATCTTTTGATCCCGTTCATGCTCATTTCTACGAAATGATGAAAAGAATGACAAGTGAACAAGGGGATCGATTGGAATTAACTTAGAGAGGAATTTTAGAGAGGTGTGCAGACAAGGCACAAAATCTTTTGGGGGTACCATTGGCTACGAGATACAGAGATGATTCTCAATCGGCTATAGCGTACGCCAGAACAGAAGCTGAGGTACATCACCTTGCTTCTAGAGAGAGATGCGTGGTATTGGTGGGAGGCAGTTCCTGGAAGCCAAAATGACACACTTAAGCTCACTTGGGAGGACTTTAATAGGGAATTTGGAAACAAGTACACCCCTCCTTTGTATCAGAGATAAGAAGAAATTGGTTCTACTAGAGGGGGCAGAGGAGGTTGTCCTATACCCTCCAGGGATACTACCCAGGGTTGTAGATGTGTGAGAGGAGACTCTAGAGGTAAGAGACAACAACATGCTGAGTACGCCACTATTGGGCATCGGAGCGCAGGCACGCATTTGGGTGGGGATGCTCGCCTGGTGTGCTATTATTGTTACAAGCCAGGCCACCGTGTCCGACATTACTACACAAAAAGGACAGAGGAAAGAATTAGAGAATCAGGACAGAATAAGGGTACTATCACCGGAGATGGGGGAGCTCCTCAAGTAGTAGTTTTGCCCCAAGTACAGGTGGATGTTAGGACACATGATGAGGCTACGACTAATTCTGATGGTACTCCGGGTAAGATTATTATACCTATCCATGTTATGATGATGTATAGTGTGCTGGGCAATTTATGTTGTGATTTATGATCGTTTGAGGAAACCTATCAACTTCTGTAAGATAATGAAAATTGTGTGCGGCAAGTGAATTGCCTAAGTTAGATTTGAGAACTTGAGATAAAACCTACGCAACTCTCGAGAGTATGAGTGTTTTTCCATGAATTGGGGAAAGTGATCTAGAGTGAGTGCAGACTAAGTTCCGAATAAAAATTTAACTGAGTGAACTTGACGTACAGTGAGTGAGAAATAAAGGGTAAATCAGGAATTTAGATGACGAAATAACTCCATTGTGGAAAAGAACATTAGTGTATATGAGAGAAAAATATCAAGGAAAGAAAATTTGAGTTATTGCTTATGGAGGATATTGGGAGATTTCGGCAACATATAATTGACGATTTAATGATAGAGTCTGATCATTGGGGGATGTCTCATATTTAGAGGACAAAATTTCTTAAGGGGGAGAGCTGTATCGCCGCAAAGATATTGCCCAAAGTTTGGCAGAAAAAGGGTAACTTCGAACGTACGAAAATCGTGAGAAACTGACAATCCTGAGGCCTGAAACAACCATAGGAACGTGTGACCCCCGAATTTAATTATCACCTGCGTATAACTTCCCTCCTACAAGTGACAATCAAACTCTGAAATCAAGTTTTTGATTTACGTAAATGTTTAGTAACACAATAAAGAATTAATAATGGAAGCAAAAAAATTTTAAAACTTAAAAATCGAATATTTACATTCCATTTTCCTCAAATGTTTACAAACAAATTCAAAGGCCTGAGCCTAAAAAAATGTAGGGAATGTAAAATATGTGCATAGTCATGTACATGTACAAAGGTTTAAAAATACAGTGCACCGCCCACCTTGTTGTCTATATAAATCTCCAGTCTAGAGCAGCACGTACTATCTTCTCGTCCCAATCTTTTCTCTTTAAATCTCTGCCGAGCGTAGCAGGTATAAAAATATGTAAGTCATAAGACTTAGTAAGCAACACAACCAAATATGGTCAACTTCCTTGTAATTTAAATTATTTCAAT
>CANYCX013153348.1:0-14448 GCA_948193385.1 Breynia disticha f. nivosa | reverse complement strand
AAGAACACTGTTGGTAATAAGGCTCGTGTTGAAGGTTCAATATGTAGTGCATACATTGTGCAAGAGACTTCTACATTTTGTTCTTATTATTTCAAGAATCATGAAACGAGTAATGCAATGACTCGTAATAGTGTGCCCGATGATATTAGAGAAGGCGTAGACCCTGATGATTTGTCTATTTTCACATATCCTGGACGTACATCTGGCAGGTTTGTTCGAAGACGTTTAACAGATGAGGAGTACCACCTAATACAAAGTTATGTGCTATTGAACTGTGAAGAAACTGAGCATCTGGTTGAGTAAGTTCATTAATTAAATACATGCATATACATTTCAATTATATAATTATAATTTTTAATATTTTAATTATAAAATATTTTTGTAGATATTTTTTGGCATATGTCTTACGACCTTCTAATCCAAACATCAATGAAGAAGAAGAACAAACTATTTTGGACACACAATTTCGACAATGGATACACTCTTTCGTAAGAAAATTATTCATTACTTTCTATATATATGACAATAATTAATATGTTTTTAATTAGTAACGACTGTTATTATATGTCTTTTGAATTATTTAGGTCGACACACCCACGGGACGTCCAATCGCCAATGACCAAACTACATCCAAATAGTCATTAAACATCACATTATGTACCTAGTTTTGCATTTTATGAAACAAACAATATACAAACACGTGACCAGCCATTATTAGGATTAAATGGACATAAAACCTACTATTATAAGTCAATTTCAAACTGTAATTTACGAATCATAAAAAACAGCCCACATTTTTATTAAACTAGTTCACCAATTTCATCAATTATGTGTTAATTCATTATGACGACCGCTCTGATACCACCGAAGGGTTTCTAACGTGCTTAAACAAATATGGCAGTAGAAAATACACTAAGAAACACGATAAATACGCCCAAGAATCTCATCAAAAACCGAAATAACAACATATTGACTAACAGATGATGACTAGTTAACATAAAAACTGTATCATTAATCAAGAAACGACTATTACCTTGTTACTTGTTCTTGGTCGTAACTTGTAAGGAGGAATACAGTAACTACTGTTTTGAAATACTCAGAGACGACCTTTATGACATCCTTAGATTCCACACATGATTCTTCTATAAAATAAATGCACAGATTAGGAGAAAAGTGTACTAGCACAGAGTATTCACGAATTCACCTCAGTTTCTTGTCAGACGGATGAATGGATGATGATTCTGAGCACACCGGGATGATTAACTGGTATGATCAACCCCTAAATCTCTTATTCCTTATAAGAGATGATGAAACATCAAATCTTTTAATTTTTCCGTGGAGGATTTTGGCCAAGAGCAAAGGAGGAGAAAGAAGAGTGTTTGTTAGGGTTAGTTATTCTCTCTCCTCCTCTTTCTTTAAAAACCAAGAGTCCTATTGTGATTAGGAGAATTTTAATTTATTTTAAATCAAAATTCTAATCCTCCTCATCCACTCTTCTTTGGCCAAATTTATGGAGGTGGTTGTGGAGAAAGATACATCTTTATCTTATATTTCCTATCCTTTTACAAAAGAAGATCCACTTTCACAAATCTCTCTCACATTGTCTTAAATTAAGACAAACTTTTATCCATCATCATCCATAAAAATTTTAATATCTTAAAATTGTTTATACAATTTCCAATTACCATAATTGCCCGATTCAATCTAACAGCCAAATTCTGACCTAAGGTGAAATTCTAAAAATACCCTTTTTGGCATTCTCTTATTTGTGTTCGATCAGTAGGAATATTTAATAATGGCAATAAATTTATTAATTCATAAATCATAAGTGGTCTCTAGTAAGACACTATGATCACCTAAGATTAAATATCTTAGGAGCGGTGTTGACAGTCCCACTACAACTCAAATTCATCCCTTGACCTCAGATATCATAATTTGCATAAGGCATGTCCCAAACATTGTTATTTAGTGCTAAATCAATTTCTTGATCTCTATGACAAAATTGATAAGTTCGAATAAATGACCTAATCATTTCATTCGAGTGCGGCCACACTCTTTCCAATCTTGTCTATCAAGCGGCCAGTGATATTTGCTATCATTTTCATGAGAGGGTAAATGTGATGCCCAAAATTAAATCCTAATTATTTTTAATTGATTCGAAACCATGGATATTTTTTTATGTATCTCCTAAAATTAAATCCTAATTATTTTTAATTGATTTGAAATCATGGATATTATTTTGGAACTTCAAACAATACATTCATATATGTATACATATGGGTTATTAAAACACAATGACCAATGAATGATCAATGCAGTAGAGTTATTCGAAAACCGTGGAAAAAGTTTACAAAAATAAAAACATGTAAACTAACTGTGAATGTTCATGTATAGTCATGCAATAAGTCAAATCACTCATGCAACCATAAGAAAATACAAATCTGAATAAATCTTAAATGTGCTCTGTCGACCTTGCTCGTGGAAGATCCTTCAAATCTTGCACACATCACAATAAAACAACTAATGTGAGTAACTAAATACCTAGTAAGTACACCTACAGCACACTTACCAAGGTAGTTAATGCTTAAGTATTCGTTAATAAAGTGTGTTAGGGATTTAGATATTAAGGATAGGAAATTCATCCTACATTATCTAATTCAATATACATTAATGTATTATCTAAGAAAAAAGGGAAACACCCTAGCAGCATTTATTTCATCATTCCTTATTGTGTTATCCAAGGTCACAAATCCTAAGTCTTAGTTGTACTTAATTTCCTTACATTAGATCGGCTATCGTTGCATCACGCTTTTTAAGAATTCCCTGTTTTCACTATTTATTAAACCGGAATGGTCTGGGGAATGGTTTAGGTAACCCATTCTCCAACCCGTTTTGACCCTTTTTAAAATTGACTAGAATGGAAACGATTTGGGAAATGGTTTGCATAAATCGTTCCCTAGTCTGTTTCGACCTTCATCAAATTCTCTGGAAATGAAATAGTTTGGGAAACGGTTTGCATAAACCATTCCTTAGTCTGTTTCATCCTTCCTAAATTTCTCTGGAAGTGGAACAATTTGCAGAACGGTTTACCTAACCCATTTCAAAAATCGTTCTCTCCTTCCCAAATTTCTCTGTAAGTGAAACGGCTTGGAGAAACAGTTTGCATAATCTGTTTCCAAGCATGTTCTGACCTGTAGATTTCCAAAAAATAGCAGTATTCACACACAGAAATTCACACAAATCAAACTCAAGCTATAGGTACATTCCTACAGCAATCCGCATGCATCAACAAGCTTAAAACATGACACTTTCGTTTTTACTATTGGAACAGCTGAAGCTGAATTTTATCAATTTTTCCATTAAGATCATTATCAAAACATAGAAAGGACCTGAATTTTGGTCACCCTTGATCCAAAAAAATTAATATTTGGTCTAGCTGGAAGATAAGATACAATAATATTGAAAGAATAATTTATTCCTCCCATGACATTTTGGGTTTGTCGAATAAATATAATTAGGTTAAGGGACTTAATTATGGTTTATTTGATTAAAGGATTAAATTAGAAGCACATTTCGTTTAGGGACCAAAATTAAATTTTGATTGAAATGTACCTATTCACCAAATGGTATTTATCCCTCTATATATACTCATTTCCAACAAACATTTCTTACCACTCTTTCACACAATTAAACACCACAAATCAGATTTCTTTGTGGAGGTTTTAGAATGAGAATTCTAAAACTCTCTCTCTGATGATCGAAACTTTCGGTGTAGGATCGGGTGCGAACATTGCCTATATCTTGATGTTCTTACGCTTGTGGATATGAGTGTTCCCTCAACGTGCTAATGTATTTCCTTCCATTGTGTTGAATGGAGTTTCAAGTCAAAATTTTTGTTTGTTTTATTTATCGCTTTAATTAATTATTTGTTAATTAATTGTTATATATATATATATGTGTTATGTATCTTTGATTTCTTTCACTGGTATCAAAGGCAAAGGCTCTTAGTTTTTTTAGAATTAATTTTCTAAATTGTTGAAGGTACTGATGATGTTGATTAGATGAATTTATTTTGTACAATTATCGTCGAAAATGTTAGGCTGGTAGAATTTTGAAAATGTTAGGCTGGTAGAATTTCGAAAATAAAAGTTTGGAATTTGGAAAATTTGACACATCATTGAACTCAGAAGGCTAAAAATAGTAAGAATTTAGTTTTTGCTACGTCGGAATCGTCCCGAAAGGCGGCTTGTATCATTCACTATTTGTGCGATTTGGCGCCGTGTGGGATTCCTTAGGTTGAGCCCAAAGACACATGCGCCTGTCGTTTGGTCTGAACAGTGTGTCGCTTGAGACTGGATGATGGAGTCTTCAATTGCATAGTGAAACGACACATCATTTCAAACCAAGCGACAAGTCGTCTGACCCGACCTGACCCGGCAATCTGACCCAAACCCGACCCGCGGTCTAATCCGTTGACCCGTACCATGCATCAACCAACCAAAGCATGCCACGTGTCGCGTGCGGCTCAATCCTGGATGGTTCACGTCCACGCGCGTGAACAACATTCTCACCCACTCGCAAATTATTGAATTCCAAAAGTATTTATTTCATTTAAAATTGGTTAAAATTTTGTATTTTAGCTATTTTGAATGTACCTATGTGTCAAATAAAATTATAATATATTTTTAATAGGTATTAAAAATTTATTATATAATTTGTTTATTTTTTTGACATAATTCTATATGTGTTCTAGAATGATTAATTAAATTGTGTATTTTAATTATTGTAAATATATAATTTTGTCAGTATATATTCTAATAAAGTTACATTGTCGTTGTAATGTGTATTATAAATTTATTATGTAATTTTTTTACATAGTAGAGAGTTATTCTAAATGTGTTATACAAATCATTAATTGTCCGCAAAAGAGGTCTGTGTACGTAAAGAGATTGAATCTTTGAATTCTCTCAATAAATTATAAAATCAAGAAATATTTTTATTTTGGATTAATGATGGAATTGTTGATGTTATAGTTGATGTTATAATTTGTTTTAACAAAATCAATGATGAAATCCAAAAAATAATCTAGGAAAGAATTTTTTTTTCTTAATTAAAGATTTGATTTGACAAAATTGTTAAGAGTGACAATATATTTCTTCGTGAAAATATTTTATGAAATTTTTGGTTTGAAAAACGACGAAAATGAGCGAAAAATATAATATCGTGAAATTGGATGTGATCCAGTAAATAACATTGTACGGACCATTGTATGATCTTAGTGACCAATGTAACAATAATTGGGACGAGATTTAGTTGCGATACTAAGTTTGTGAAACTTAGAGGTAATTGCATAATTAGATAATCGGGATAATGATTTATCGAAAGCCAATAAAATTGTTTAAATAGTTTGACAATATTTTAAGTACTACAAGTTACTTATACTAATTAAATTAGTCTTAATGAGAATCTTAATGAGTATATTTATTGGACTTAACCTAAATTATGGATGCTTGAATATTTAGTATATTCATAAAAATAAAATTTTAGTGAATCGAGAAAGACTTAAGAAGTGAGGATTACTTATAATAATTGATGTAATATTAATTATGGTCTTGATTTGAGTGTCATTCGGTTATGTAGAATTTCCTACAAAGATTATGTGTTAATTTTTTAAATTACATTGCAAAGTTTATTTTTTGTGCATACGTGCCTTTGTGGACGAAATAACTTATTGTGTAAAAAGTTGACAATACCATTTGTTGGGTATTGATGAGACTTAATGTGAAATAAGTCGAAAATATCATTTGTTGGATATTAAAATTTTAGTTCTATGTTCATTATTAATGTTTAATTAGTTTAAATGTTATTTGAATGTATAAATTGTTTAGTACAATTTATTAGAAATATCGCATTTTTAGATAAATAAAATTTTCATAATTTTGGTTTATCACGTAATGAACATAAGTTGACTAAGTTATAGTAACTTAGAAAGTGGAACTAAAATTTGAATTTACAACTAATAGTTAAATTTTGGCCTAATGAATGTATTAGTCCAAATAAAATTGTGGTTCTATCATATTATGAGTAGAGCTCATTTTCTGTGAACCAAACACTAGATTAAGATTTAACGAACAAATAGTAAATTTGGTATAATGCTAAAATTCCTTATTTTGAGAACAATAAATTCTATTGTTAATATTTATTTGTGTTGTAATTATTATCTATGTACTACTTCTAAAGTCGATTAATATTGAGGTAAACATAATCGCGTGTTAGGTTCATGTAGTATTATTCGCACAGGTTGGAAAATGGGTTTCCAATGTATGATTAGAAGGTATGAGCTTTTAATACCTTGATTTTTGAGAGAAAATTCAAGGAAGTACTATGTGATCGACATAATTTGGATTTATACAAAATGGAATAAGAGGATTTCATTGTGTACATCACTATAATTTGTGTAATAAATGGTGAGTGAGTGAGGTTACTAAGAATCATATCAGTATCAAATTTAATTATCAAATTTAGTGGATCAAAGTCTATGACTTCTACATTTGATACTTGAACACAAGGGTTGTGTGCACCTGCTTAGAAGCTTATATGATTCATGAATTAGTAATATTAGTTAATCAGTAACTAATTGCCATAAATACTCCAAAAAATGTTATCCATTCCTTAAGAGAATTTCTCCATGTAAGAGACACAAGGAATAATAACCTAAACTTGATAAATATATGAGGTTATTTATTGAGAAAGTTTTTAGAAAGAAAGTTAAGACATTTCTTAAACTAGGGACAAATGGTAAGGAATAGGCTTAAGAATTGGAATTCTTAAGGTAGACTAAAGTTTGGTTTTAAACATGAAATCAAGATGTTTTACCAAAATATCTTGATTACTCAAAGTGTTGTACTTTAGAGTATACACTTTACAGTGAGAGGTGTACCATGTTTAAGTATATTGTTTTGTCATTCATCTTTTGATGATGATAAATTCAAAACTTGATCCTACTTGTTGAATAATTAAGTAGTCTTCAATTGTGTTTGAAGTGTCTAAGTGAGAAAAGTCAGACACGTCAATAATTACACAAAAAGTAGGAATTAAGAAGTATGATTTATTCCAGTGAGTCTTGAAAAGTTAACGTCTTCTTTAGTGTGACACTTATGTCTTAACTCATTAAAGAACGTCTTCAATAGATCTTTCAACGATAACATTCTTGTTTACATTATGTTTGAGTATGGACTAAAATTCTCTAATAAGTTAGAGATAAATCTTATCACTTTGTTCTAAGCACTATCTTAATGATAATGTAATCTCATTGCGTGTGACTCTAGTCGAGGTTAGCCTAAATTGTTTTGATCGATTAGCTAATAGTTAGAGTGTTAGGAAATTTTTTAATTTGAGTTGCCTAATTATGATTGATGTCTGTTGCAAAGTACTACTAGTGTGACTATTAGTTAAGTTTGAATTCTTATTTTAATCCATTTTGTTGTCGTTAGTTGATGATATGTTTAAATGATAGACATAGACCTAATATGTTCATCATTTTGTGATATGAGTGTTATCATAATAATTATAGTTGTTTCAGACATATCACTTAAAGAAGGGCATTTAGGTGCTTCTTGGATCTTGTTTGTCAAGATGTCATTCAATCAAAGATGCTAAGACCGACTAATGTCATAAGTGGATATAATTGAAGTTTAAGCTTAAAAAATGGTATGGATTTAAATATGAGATGTTTATTTCCAAAAGCATAACACGAGTTATGTGAACATAAGAAAGAATTGTTCTTCTTAATCATATTAAGATATACGTTGTCTCACGTCACATGATCTTTAACATTCCCTCAAAGATTGTTACTTACGAATCTTGTGAATTTTGTGGTTTAGTCATGAGAATGACGTAACTTTGTTTGTTCATGAGAAGTAATTTCCAATGAGCACGTGGATTTTAGTCATTGAAGACTGAAATAATATGTATAGTGCTTTTAGTAAGATACAGAATTGTGTCATGATGACATATATTCTCATTAGATGATATGAGTAGACTTGTATCGACAAGTGTAAGTAACGAGCATAGGTAATCAATTCTTTATGAATAGATTTCTAAATTGGGATAAAATGGATGTACCCATGTTTATATGAGATTTTAAGGATAATTTTCCTTCATTTCTCAGTCCATTCAAATGGGAGAATTTTGAAGGAAGAAAAGGAAATGATGTGTAAAATATTTAGCAATATTTTATGGTTATAATTAAGCATTGTACCCAGATATTCCTTGCGTGCGAATGATCCTAATATTGACTTTAATGGATGTTGGTTTCAGTGGGAGCTAGCTAATCTTTACTAGTGTGAAATTTTTTTTTGAGCTTTGAACTTTAGAATTTTAGAGTTTAGAATTTAATCCTAGTAGTTTCTTAACTTTAGAGGGAGTTTTGAAACTTAATCCCAGTAGGAATATTTTAAATGTAAAGATAATGTTTTGGCAACATGCCTCTAATTTTTGGAAACAAGTAGTTAAAAGAGTCTTGAAGCAACACTTAAGTATTGAATTGTTCATGATTCTTCAGTAACTCCATTTGTCAAGAATACTATCATAGTTATGTCATCCCATCCCTATGTAATTGGATCTAAGAAATGAGAATGTGATTGACATCTGTTGGACAAAAAAGAAAGTTGATTGCTAGTTTATCTAACTAAAGCAATGAGAACAAAATGATACTATTTTGAGTAAATTTTAGTTTTGTGCTAAAATGGTATTAGGATCATATTGGATACAAAGACCAGTAAGATGAGGTTAATGAGAGCATTAATATTTGAAATTGGATTTTTACAATAAAATTTGAAAAGAAGTTATAAAACTATTTTACTTGTTGTGAAATTTACCTCGAATGAATATAGTCAAGAGGATTAGTCTAATTTCTAAACTCATAAATCTCGAAGGGAGATTTAAATTGAGAGAACGTGTTTCACAATACAAAGTTACAAAACATAAGAGTGTTTAAACTTTATGGGTTAGAAATGGATTGAGGTGAATTTTATTATTCATATTTGTGTATTGGTAGTACACGTGTGGCTAGAATTAAGTGAACTTGTGCGGTAAGAATTGCTTATGAGTAAATTTTGAAAATGAGTTTTCAAGTAACTAGATCAAGATTTAGCTAGTCTTGATAATGAATTTTTGTATCCACATTTGATTATATAGAGAAGGACGATTAGGTGTCATACTCTATGGTAGTACACATGTAGTATGTCTTATTTAGTAGAGGAGTGCAACTTTTTTACCAAGCATGAATCTTGTTGAGTGCAAGAGAGTGACTTGCGATACAAGTTTGAGATTTCTTTGTACGAGAGATGGTTCTACTATGCTAAAAGGAGTATTAGCTAGGGTAGACAAAATGAAAGTAATGAAGATACTTATGAAACGCTAAAGTGTTTGAATAGTATTCTTAAAGGATATAAAAGTGGAAATGATGTTAAATGATCCTTACATGGACCAAGAGGGTAGGAAGCAAGAAAGTAAGTTTTCCATGAATGAATAGTTAGAACTATTATATGTAGAGGATTTTTTTTGGAAAGATAGATTCTGTGTACTATCTATGGTCCTACTACCTCAAAGATATATGACGATCTTAGAAGATAGGCATATTCGATAGGGTAAAAAGAGCTAATCGAACACAAGTATTTTTGTGAGTTGAGAATGACTTTATTGCATAAGAAATTATGAACAAAGTTTTTTATAAGCCTACGAGAGATTTTAAAGGTAGATCCATTAGTCAAAATCTCACGTGAGAAGAAATTGGTTTCTTGAGAATTGGTGATGTGGCAAGTGTCTATGGGACACAAATGTCTGTGTGACATATAGCATTATATGTAAGACTATTACGTGTAGTCTTATAGAGCATGTTGATAGAAGTAGCTTACTCACGTGGGCGTGTTACTTGGATTCCACCTTTGTAGATAAAATTTCAAGATTAGGTAGTTAGTAGCGAAACATACAATAACCAAATAACTCTTAGAAATTGTATAGTTGAATATGTCATGATATGTTGAGTCATGTGAATTTATAAATGTGTGAATGTGAATTTATAAATGCAAATAATATGGAAAGTTAGCCTAGTATTTAAGTTTTGTCAAATACTGGAAGCGTAGTCCTGTAAAAGGCTGAAAGTGGACTGAGGGAACTGCTCTGTGCATTGAAGACCGAAGCTTTCGTGTGATGTAATTTTATAAACATGCACTCATATGTTGAGAATACATCACAACACTATTGGTATAATGTGTACAAGCTGACCATGGGATAAAAATGATTAAAGTAAAATTGATCTCAATTTTTCTTTTGTGAGATCCAGTATCAAGCAAGTGGATTTCTACAAGTTTCCTTCTAACTTTGATACTATTTTGAAGCATGTGTCATGGTGTTTAATTCGATTAGTTATACAAATAAGTTGCACTAGCTACAAGTAGGCAAACACTGACTCTTTGGTTAGATGCTATGACATATGGTGGATCAATCAATAATAGAGAAGGAAGATTATTGTTTAAGATATCACTAGAGTTCATATAATGTAGGGTGCGAATTACTGTGTTGTTTTGGGAAATGTGATTAATGTGATTAATCACTAGTTCTTGCAACATATGTAATTAGTGTTTATGACAAAATCTCATGAGATAAAAAACGAGCCGAAATCATTGATATTAGGAAAGTAACCTAGGGAAAAATCACGTTTAGTTGAGCATAGAAAATAAGCGAGTAATCATCTATTACACATGAGTTGCTTAACCATCAGAAGCTCATTTTGTTGAAGGTCGCACGCCCACGCTACAAAGAGATGGAATACGATCCCTAAAGAGAGAATTTGTACTCGCAATAATTATGTGCGAGTGGGAGATGAAAGAGTACTCGCAATAATTTGTCGAATAAATATGTTTCAGTTAAGGGACTTAATTATGGTTTATTTGATAGAAGGATTTAATTAGAAGCATATTTAGTCTAGGTACTAAAATTCAATTTTGAGTAGAAAGGTACTTATTCACCAAATGGTACTTATCCTTCTATATATACTCATTTCCCCTACACATTTCTTACCACTGTTTCACACAATTAACCACCACAAATCAGATTCCTTTGTGGAGGTTTTAGAATGAGAATTCTAAAACTTTGTCTCCGATGATTGGAATTCCGGCTTAGGATCGGGTGCGCCCGTATCTCGACATTCTTATGCCTATGAATACGAGCGTTCCCTCAACGTGATGACGTATTTTCTTCTGCTGTATTGAGCAGAGTTCCAGATCAGAATTTCTGTTTGTTTTATTTATTGGTCTAATTAATTATTTGTTAATTAATTGTTATATATATATATATATATACACACACACACACATTCGATTTCTTTTAAATATAGATAACATTTTAATTCGTTTAAAATATTTGAATTTTGAATCTCAATATTGAATTATTGGAGAATATAAGTAGATAGTAATAATAAGCTTCACCGTGAGATAAAAGTTTATTATAATAAAAATATTTATAACCATACTGTTTCTCATTTATAAATAAAAATACTAAAAAAAATTAATACTCGTTATTTATAACTGTGCTGCTTCTCCTTATTTAATGATAATTAATAAACGTGTAGTTAAGTAGCTGTAAGTGATAATTCTTATAATATGATCATAATCTAATTAGCTATTTTAATTGGATAATAAGGCTCCATTTATTTACAGGAAAATAGTTTTTGAATTTTCTTATGTTTGTTACAATCAGAAAATAAGTTAACAAAAAATAAGTTGAAAGTCAACAGGAAAACAAGATTCTCTTTAAATAATGTCTAAGGAAAATGTTCTCCCATTCAAATTATATAAAAATATTTTCCTTTCTCTATCTCTTTATGTAATTTAGTACATATTAATATGTTTATTATATTTAGATTTTTTAGAAATTTTTTGATAAGAAAATTTATTAATATGAATAATAAATAAATATGGGTAATTGAAAATAGAAAATTAATTGCCTAAAAAATTAAAAAAATAATAAATTTTTTCATGTAAGTCATAGAAAATTAATTTTTCAATGAAAGTATATTTTTAATTTTAAAAAATACGTGTCATTGAAAATATTTTCTTTATCAAAAAATTATGATTAACAAACACAAGAAAATAAAATTCTAGAAAATAAGGTTCAAAAATTGATTTTCCATGTATGAATATTTTCCTAAAGAGTTCATTTTTCATCAAACAAACAGAGCCTAAATACTTAAAAAAGTGAATCTGCATTGAAAAATAAAAATGTTGAGTTAAAATAGATAATGAGTTATTAATGTATCGCCTTAGAAATTGATAGAATTAATCTATTTGAAAAATAGATTAAAAACATAATCGAATCGGACAGAATCGGAAAAGTGCAGAAAACAAAAGATGAGCACGGGTACAAACACGCCCGTGTTGATGGGCGTGCTCATCATTCTAAAAAATTCCAGCACAAAATCGTGCACGATCAAACTAGAACTCATGTTAGAAAAGCATGGCACGACCACGAGCACGACCCGTGCCTGAGGTCGTGTCGACTGGGTTGTTCAAAATAGAACCGACTGAACATTACTGTTTCATTGCTAAATAGAACGAAAAAAGCACGAGAAAGCAGGTGAAGAATCATCTGGAGTAAGTGATCAAGCAAGCAAGAACTCAAATTCTTGCAAAACTTGGAGTTAATCATATCAAGGAGGAACCTTACGACTGTTGGATCAAAGTTGAGCGCGGAGCTGACTTTGCACATATATCGAGGTAAGTGGTGATTACACTTACCATTGTAGGTCTTGCATTTGTATGGTTAATTCATACTTGATTATGATACAAATATGTTAAATGATAGCAAAATGTGTCTTAAATGACTTTGTGTGCTATGTGTGATGATCTTGTGATCATATAAAGTTAAAATGATTACTATGTGTATTAGCTTTGATGCTAATGATAATATGGACATATGTATATTCTATGTGCTTTGTGATTTATGCCTTTAATGTTTATATTGCTATGTGCTTTTGAACTTGAACTATGTGAAAAACATGAATGGAAATGGATGGCTATTGCTTATGTTGTTCATATGAGCTATATTCTAAATGATGTAATTAAGAGCTTGCTTTGATGTTCATAAATGTTGTGTGCTTATTAACTTGGAAAGATTTATGAAAGCTTGAGATTGAATTTATGAATGCATATGAAACATTCATGTGTTGCATAAGCATTGTGTGACACGAGCTATGTATCATTCAGACGTGTTGTGTGCTGTCCTTAAGAGCTATGTGCGATTGTTATGAGCTATATGCTCATTCTATAAGTTGTGTGCTATCCTCTGTTGTGTGCTAATGAGGATTCCTTTGCTGTGTGCTAAAGAGGATTTCGAAGAAAACCCAGGCCAAATGTTTACAATTGCATATGTGTTTAATACCATAAAATGAATTTCTATATTGAAACAACCTATCTTTTTCCTTATTTAACTATCTCATGATTAACTTTAATTATTCATTTAAAAATCGTATAATTTCAAAATTTTTGTTTCTAATCACTTTATTCATATTGGTTAACATCCATAAGTAATTATAAGATTAAATAGATTCGAACAGATTAGATTTGTAACGCCAAAAAATTATTAGAGATGATTAGACTGAAAATAAGTGTGAAAATCATAGGTAAAAACTAAGAATTCTGCTGAAAATTGGTGCAGCAGCAGTGGAGCACGGGCTTGGCATGACCGTGCTCTAGGACGTGCTCATCAATTTGGCACGAAGGTCTGGCACGAGTCGTGCCCACACCGTGTCAGGACACGACCTGAGGCACGACCGTGCCCAGAGGCATGCCTGACTTCTGGAATTAAAACAGAAACACGCATCCTTCGTCATTTTCACACGAAAATCACCAATACACTTCCCAAAACTTCTGTCAATCATTCCTGATCATTCCAGACATAAAACCTATCCTAGAACAACATATTTCAATCAATTTAACAATGTTTTTATCCACGAATCAAGTCTTTCTCGCTCTAGGGTTCAAAGAAACGGGAATCAAGGTAAATATCCGATCCCGAGCTGAATTGTGTTGAAAAATAAGTGTATTTGGTAGGGTTTTAATGGGTTTTTGTTGTAGATTATGATTCTATAAACCTTTAACCTTAAAACATAAGATTTTGTGAGAGTTGAAGAATTTGAGTTTTAGGGAATTTAGGGAATTTCGGGTAAAAAACTGTTTAGGGGGCTGAGATGATGTGTATTGTGTGTTAAATGATTGCAAATGTGATTTAAATTGTGTAGGAAATAATATTCAGAACCCGAATCGAAAATCGGGCGACGGATCGAACCTTGGAGTCCGAGGTAAGTGCTTATTGCCACTTACTTACTATGTTCTTGTTTGTTAATGTTTGTTCTTGAATTGGATGATGTTCTTAATGCGAAATGAAACT
>CANYCX013151488.1:0-23035 GCA_948193385.1 Breynia disticha f. nivosa | reverse complement strand
TTTAGGGGTATGATTTATGTTATGGCTTATGATTGAGGTAGAAACCTTCCCTTAGCATGAGCAAGTTAACGGGGTACGAACCTAGAGGTGAGATAATTATCTTACCATTATAAACGACTAAAACCAATTAAGAGTGAAAAGTAAAGTGATTATCTAGAAACTAGATAACGAAGTAATACTAATGTGAGGAAACCAACAACGACTACGCGAGGGAAATTGCACATAAGGGGAAAATATTAGGGGTAGTGACTTAGTGGTGATATTGTGAGACTATGGTAATGTATCCTTGAGGATTTGACTGTGGAGTGCGAATATTGAGGTTTCTATTGCTCGTTGCCAAGTTGTATTTTGTATCTGGAAGCGTTCATCTGACTTCTTGCATAGTTTTTGACCAAGGTTAGGACATTCTTGCATTTCATACATGTTCTGCATCCTTGCATTTCTTCTTATGCGTACATACGCAAATCACAAATCATTTTTCCTGGTTTACCTTCCTTGGGATGGCACTATTCGATAGAGGAGGGATCGTAGCTTAGAGATATTGTGGAGTATTGATAAGAGAGAGTATTCTCTAAGAAGCATAGAAAATGAAAGGTGAATGAATGTAGTTGCGTGATAAATGAGAGTGTCTAAGTTGGGACATCTGAGAGATTTAATATATAAGTCTGGAATGTGATGAGGAAACAATGAGTAAGAAATTGGGAAATGACTTAGAGATCATAGTTACATAATTCAATTTTGTATAGTCTATACATAACTATAATGTTCCTTATTTCTTTTTAACAAATAAGATGGGTGCTCCCCAAGGTGAAACACTAGGTTGGATAAATCCTTTATCAAGTAATTCTTATAACTTCTTCTTTAACTCTTGCAATTCAGATAATGCCATTTAGTACGATTGTGATAGGGGCAATAATGCACATCTATTATACTCATATTATAGGATATTTTCATTATATTTTAGTAGATAAAAATTGCAAATATGAGTTCATTTTATACACTTTGTTTTATCTAGGTGCAATTGAAGAACATGGAGATTTACTAAGGAAATAAGGAAGAAAATGGCACATAAAGGAAGACACAATGTAGTCATGAATTGTGGATGATAATTAACACATTTGAACGAAAGATTATGGGGTAACAACATGCATCACATTTGTGACACTTTGTGTCACTAATGTTGATGCCAAATATTGTAATTCATGACTCATAAAAATGAAAGAAAAAAGGGTCAGAAGCATGGTCACGTTCGTGACACCTAGTGTCACAAATTGAGGTCTTAAGTGGTGCATTCATAATTCAATTTGAAGTGGAATTTGGTGACCAAAATGGCCACCACGTTCATGACACGTTGTGTCACGAATTGTGATGACAAAGTAGCATTCGTGACACCACTTTAAGGTGTGAAAATGTGGCCAGAAGTGGTGTCACATTCATGAAACTTTCTGCCACAAATTGAGGACTCAAAAATCAATTCTTGACTCTTTAAAATGGTGGCCAAAAGTGGAATCACGTTCGTGACACTTGGTGTCACAAATTGTGGCTTAAAAGTAGCATTCATGACATCTTGTTTTGAGGCAAAAAGTGGTAAGAAAGGGTGTCACATTTGATTCACAAATAAGTGGTGAAAATTTGCCATCATTGACACATTTTTAAAGATAAAAAATAGGCCAGAATGGGTGTCACAAATGTGACACCTTTGAGTCACAATTTTAGGGCTGAATGTGACCATTCGTGACTTTTTTAAAAGGTTCAAAAAATGGCCTACTTGAGTGGTTAAGTGTAGGGCAATCAAGAGATTTCCAAGGAGCAACATCCAGGAAAAGGAGTTGTTTGAGGTCATTTTAGGGGTCTTTTCACCATATTTTGGTTGGAGGGAAAGGAGGCAAGAAGCAAGGGTTTTGTGTCTTTCTTTTCCTCTCCTTTATGATGTTTTTCTTTACATTGTTTTTGCTCTTTCACCTAGCCATGTTAGGCTACGTTTTTGTTGGGTTTTCCTTTATGTCAATAGATGAATTATGCTTTGTTTACTTAATGGATATCTTAAGGTTTTAATGTTAAATGGTCTATCATCATGAATGAATGGTAGTGTGAACATTTTGCAATTGATTGCTTGTAATGTACATATTGCTATTGCGATAGAAAGAGCGAGAATGCTAGTTTAGGACATTTGATTGCAAATTGTTTTACCATTCAATTTTTCTTCATGAATGATTTATCTTTTAAAGAATGTTGTGTATTTGATTGAACTTAATGAACGAATGGCTTAATGGGCAACTCTAGTTAATTGTTGTTAGCGACCCTAACTAGAATTGCAAAAGCCGAGGTTTAGGGAAGGTTAAATCATTAATTGAATCTATGTCGAAAAATACCTAGTAGTAACATTCTAGGATTAGATATGTATATATATCAATTAATCGATTGCACTTTAGAAACAATTAATTGCATTTGCTTGTTAATTATTCGTTGCTACTAATCCTATTCTGGAGTTGCAAAAGTCTAGGTTTACGAAGGCTAAATTAAATAGAGTTGGGGCTTGTTTGGATAGAAATATACCAAAGGACCTTGATGTGTTTGATGAAATGCCTAAGTGACTATTTCCTTGCTTAGTTTAGTGTATCACAAGAGTAGAACACTTACTAGGTTTAAGGATGAATTTTTTAGCATCCCGGAAGGGACTTTTAATTGACGATACTGTTAGAACACCATCATTAACCTCAAGTAATTAAGTAACCAAGTGTATTCTCTATTGAAATCTAGGAAAGCTCAAATTTTTAGTCCATTGTTGAGTCTTTATTTTAGTCCTTGTTTTACATTTCCTTGATTAAATTAAAAACCCAAAAATTCCAATTCATGTTTAATTTCTTTCCTTTATTTTATTGATAGTGCTAAATCATTTTAACTACAACGTTCCTCGAGAGATTCAATCCCGAGAGGCATGCTTCTACGGTAAAACTACACTGATCTAGTGCACTTACTAATTACCGGTCAATCATGATGAACCTGTTTCTCACCAAGAGGCCTTGGAAAGTCCTAACTCGAAAAAATGGCAAGAGGCCATAAAATCCAAGATGCAATCAATGTATGATAATCAAGTTTAGGACTTGATTGATCCACTAGACGGTGCTAAAGTAATTGAATGCAAATGGATTTTCAAAGAGAAAGCGGGAGGTATCTTCAAAGGTAGGCTAGGAGTGAAAGGTTTCAAGCAAGTTCATGGTATCGACTATGATCAAACATTCTCGCCAGAAGCTATGCTCAAATTCATTAGCATATTGTTTGCCATAGTTGTATATTTGGGCTATGAGATATGGCAAATGGATGTAAAAACGGCTTTCCTAAATAAAAACTTGCTCGAAGATGTTTCAATGAAACAACCTGAGGGATTTTTTCATCCAAAATATCCTAATAAGGTATGCAAGCTTAAGAGATCCATTTATGGACTTAAACAAACATCCCAAACTTGGAATATTCATTTTGACGAATCCATTAAGGAGTTTGGATTCATCAAGAACGATGATGAGCCTTGTGTATATCATAAGTTTAGTGGGGGCGTAATAATTTTCCTTGTGTTTTATGTCGATGACATCTTGCTTATTGCAAATGACGTTTCAACATTGAAACAAGTTAAGCAATGGTTGAATACCTGTTTCTCAATGAAAGACTTAGAGGAAGTCGATGTTATACTTAGTATAAGGATCTATAGAGATAGATCACGACGTCTCTTGGGACTAAGACAAGAAAAGTACATAGATAAAATACTGAGGCAGTTTAGTATGGAACAATCCAAGAAGGGATTGTTGCCCTTACAGCAAGGGGTAGTTCTGTCCAAGAAGGATTTCCATCCTCTAGACAAGAGAGAGAACTTTCGAAAATAGTCCCATATGCATCAGCTATAGGATCTATTATGTACGCTATGCTACATACTAGGCTGGATGTTGCTTATGCACTGAGTATAACCCGTAGGTTCCAGTAGCATCCCAAAAGATTCATTGGTCTGCGGTTAAGAAATTATGAAGTACCTAAGAAGGACTAAAGACTTGTTCATAGTGTATGGAGGTCAAGAGGAGCTCAGTGTTATAGGACACACTAATGTTGTGACCCTAAAAAGAAAGGACGACTCAAGAGCACAATTAGGATATATATTCATGTTGAATGGAGGAGCTCTCAGCTAGAGGAGCTCTAAACAGAGCAAAGTGGCAGATTCTACAATAGAAGTTGAGTATATAGCAGCGTCTGAGGTAGCTAAGAAATCTGTTTAGGTAAAAAAGTTCATTACAAGACTAGGAGTCATCTTATCTATCTTAGATTCCTTAAGACTTTTGTGTGATAAAATTGGGCATAATACAGGCCAAGGAGCCCCGAAATCACCATCGATCCAAACATATACTCAATAAGTTCCATCTGATTCGAGCGATCGTCGATAGAGGAGATGTGAAGATGATCAAGGTTCCATGTGAATACAATGTTTTACATCTCCTGACCAATCAATTGGCAGGTCCAAAGAATTAACGTCATGTTAGGTCTTTTGATCTTACGGTTGTGTCTGGTTGGGACTAGTGCTAGTGGGAGATTGCTAGTGTAAGCCCTAGCCCAATACACTGTATGTAAATTTTATTATCGATTAATAAAATAATGAGGCATTATTTTATCACTTCATGCATTGACCTGTGGTATATTTTTGATAAAATATCCAAGAATGTTAATTAAGCGCTTGAGGTATCAAGGTTGAGGACCCTGATAGTAGAACCTAGAAGTTATAAGATTAACATTCTAAAAATCCCTAGTCACTTGTTTCTATGAGAATATAAATGAATTAAGACTAGTACGTACTTCGTAGATGATCATGTTCTACAGGCCATAGATATTTGGGATATCTAGCAAAGTGCATATGCATAATGTAGAGCATTGTATTTAGAGAGCGATCACTCTTTGCAATGTCAAATATTATGCTTAGACTAAAAATCACTATGTCTCTTGTTGTGATTTTTAGTGTACTTTGACATATGCCTAACGTGGCCATAAAAGGTTGACAAGTATGGGTATGATTGGGTATGCCACCAATCATAAGTAAGAGTAAGAGTGAAGTGAATGGATTGACCCTCTTAATGAGAGTTGATATCACTGACCATTTAATGGACAAGATTGGAAACTGTGTGGCTACGCTCAAATGAAATGGTTAAGTCATTTATTCAAATTTATCAATTTTGTCATAAAGATCCAGAAAAGTGATTTAGCACTGAATAAGGGTGTTAGCGACATGCCTTATGCTAACCAAGATATCATAGGCCAAAGGATTTATTCGAATTGTATTAGGGCTACTAACACCGCTCGTCAGCTATTTAATTTAGGGTGATAATACTGTCTTACTAGAAATCGCCTATGATTTATGAGTTATTAAACTCATCAACTTTATTAAATAGTCCTACAAATCGTACATGGATGGCAAAAAACCTAAAATGGTAATTTCAGTATTTCACTTTGGGTCAAAATTTGGCTATTGAGCCGGATCAAGCATTTGTCCAAATTTTGGTAATTTTATCAAGATGGATGAGAAGTAATATTTCTTATATGATTTTAAGACAAAAATTATTCATTAAATATGATGTCTTAAGTGGAAAATATGTAAGAGATAAGAAAGAGAAAATTTAGGAAGCTTGTCTTAAATTAAGATAAGAGTAATGTGGGATAAATTAAAAGAAGAAAATCTTTTATTTATCTACATGAGAGTCACAACATTGAGGGAGTTTTTAAGAGGAATTTTATTTTGATTAAACACTTAACAAAGTCCTAATGGGATTAGGATTGTTAAGTGGTTTAATTTTGCCAAACTCGTATCTTTAAGAAGGAACCAAAACCCTAGTTTTCAAAAGAAAAAAAAAGGTCCCTCAAAACACCCCATCATAGCTCTGAGCTTCCACTTAAAAGTGAGTAAACATTGCTGGTCATAGGATTGATCAACATGGTGATTTCTTTCTGCAAAATCTCATCCAAATCGTGATAAAACAACGCGAATCGTTCTTACTTTTGTGCTAGTACACGTTTCTGTTAATCCGTGTGTTACTGGTGTAGAGGAATCACGTTTGAGATTCAATCTTGGTGTCAAAAAGGTCATCTCAGAGTATTCTGAGAAGGTTGTTAAGTATTCTTGGCCAAGAATACCCATGACCTTGGGGGAGAGAAAGAAAGGTATGTTCTTTCAACAAAGTTCCGATTTTTATGTTACCTAATAGTCATTCGATGGTAAAATATGCATTAGTCTCGGTTTTAAAGTGTCCTTGGGCTGTTCTTAACGTGTTTTGATTGTTTTTCCGTTGCCTTTAGACTTTGAACACGTTAGGAAAACCAACATAGAATGTGTTTCTTTAACTGTAGGTATAATTTGTAGACAATGCTTTTGGCCAAGGATTACACTAACAATCTCCTACAAGCACTAGACCCAATCAGGCTTAAATCAAAATAGAAAAGATACTGAATGTCTCATCATTTGAAATGAAGCAATTAACATGTTAATAATCAGATACATTGTCTTCACAATCAATCTTGCTTGATCTTGAATCTATCACTCTTTAGTGATAATTCACCAATAGTTTGGACTCAGGATGCGACTAAACGTCCTTAGACCATGCAGTGACCTCGTTTATGAAATAGAACTAGGATGATTGGGATCACTCTTAAATCAGTACAGAAATTCCTAATCCATAACTTACTATAAAGCCAAACTTTCTATAATATACTTAGATTACGTAGTTTACTTTGTTATACAGTTACTTTATTATATCTAGAGTTTCTGTCAAATTATGACACTTTTTCTTTAATCATGAATACTTACTCACCAACTACGATTTCCTTATGTTTACATGTGTTATTCATCTTTCTACATAATTCAACATGAAAGCGTCATTAGCAAATGCCTATTGATTTACACTAACATTGTTCCTTTAACATACTTAACAGTTGACATCAAATATAAACTATCTTTGTTCAAGTTAGACATATCAAAGAAAATACTATGTACCATGACTTCGTCCCAATGAACCTATATAATCTATCTACATATATTTGGATACTAAGTATCATATCAGTTTAACGTAAGTCATTAATTGAGTAAACACTTCTCAACCATTATTTAGAGTAATGTTAGAAAGTTATTCTCAACCAATAGTTAACATTCACATATTTAAAACACCGCACTTTTTGTTCTCTTTCTTGTACAAATAATGCCTGTCTTCACTTTCATTGAAGCTAACAAAATAGACTATTGCATTGAATTAAAGATTCTAAGTCTCACTTAGGTTACTTGTGTAATGGATTATTGTTCCCCAATAACTTGTGAACCTTTAATCCCATTTCCAATCATTCTTTAATTAGAGCTTGTAGTACTTGAGTTTAGCTCCCACTATTCGTCTTGAGAAGATGATCCTTAATAAGAAAATAGTTTTTGTAAGTAACAACTCTTTGTTGTCGTCTTAGGAATAGAATTAGTGCCACAAACAAATAGATAATGAATTTTGACTCTTGCATGCTCACTCGCAAATTTCTTAACTTGCGACATCACACCTTAATCCTTAAACAACTTTGAGTTCTTGGTCTAATCATATCTCTTATGGATTTCAACTGCTTTAATTGGAATACAATTTAGCATTTGTGTAACCATTAATTATATTTAGGAAGACTGTTTTGACACTTACAGAGTATACCATATAGTTTATTTTATCCTTTAAACGCATAACACAAATGAAAATGTTCCAAGATAAATGAGTTATAAGGTCAAACCATACTCTTATGATATTAAAACCTTTCTTCAATATGTTTGGTTAGTGCACTTAATCAATCAACATACATTTATAAGTATAAGACTTATTAAGTCACCTTACTTTGTTACTCATCTTTTTTATATAAAGTTAGCTCGTGTATTAATCAAACACTTCCCCTTTGAAGTCTAATGTATGTTTTCTTCTATACATACTAGATGGAAACTTTAATAATTATCTTTCCATATACAAACTTATATGTGATGAGAGCCTCCAGTTAATAAACTATAACAAGAAAAAAAGGTGTCTTCTTTTATATCTAAGGAACATAACTCGGGAGAGGATAAAGAGAGAAATATGACGACACGCTTAGGGGAAGAGGGAAATGTTTCAATCTTCTTTAGAATAAACTAAATATCTCTCTCCTTAATGCTAACATGGTTGTGTAAGTATTGATCATTTTAGGAAATGACTTTCAAAATTAAGTCTCATATAATATCTCTACAATGTCTCCTTCATTTATTTTCTATCATGATACTTAAATAAATATCCTTCCTAATTAGGATAATCTAGTTGAAAATACTAATTAGAAATAAAATATCTTCCTCTTTCGAACCATGGTTGTGTGCCACAATGATGGGCCTCACTGTGTCCATTTGATTATCCATACAGACCCACACTATTTATCCAATTAAATTATCCCAAATACATTGTTGGGTTTTCCAGACTTCTAAGGTACTAAGGTGACAAAAAAAACTAAGAAAATCAAGAAAAACCATCCAAGATTTGCACCAAAAACCAGAATTAACAATATAATTGCCTAAAGATCAAAACTAGTTCTTAAAAATTTGATCTTTAATAAAAACAAAAAAAAATCTTTACCTTGTTTCATTGCTTGTCGATTGTGTATAGTAAAGAAAACATAACTACAACCTCAGAATACTCTGAGACTACCTCAAGACACCTCTACGGGACTCCAAGTGCAGCCCCTCTACAAAACTAACACACAGGTTAAGAGAATAAATGTACAAGCATGAAGGGATTTATGATTCACCTCAATTTTTGTCAATAAGATGAACAGATGATGATTTTAGATGCACTAGGATGAATGGATGGTACAAATAGCCCCTAAACATCTTATTTCCTATAAGATATGATGAAAGAATCAAAATCTTTGATTCTTGTCGTAGAGCCACGACCAAGAACAAGAGAGAAGGTGGATAGAGAAAGATTAGGATTTTTAACAAGACTTCTCTCTTCTTTTTTAATACATGGTCGTATGGCCTAGTTCTAATTGGACTAAAATTATGTTCTAAATTAAATTTAAAACCATAATTATCCCCTTTTAATTTTGGCCAAAAAATGTGGAGGTAGTTGGAGATAAAAATTTAATTTTATCCTCATCTTACTTATCTTCTTACAAAAGAAGATAAATACTTATCCATTTCCACATTTTTCTCTTACGTTGTCTTAAATTAAGACCAGTCTTATGCATCATCATACAAAACAATTTTATTATCTTAAAATTGTATTTTCATCCTTTTTAGGCCCAATTACCAAAATTGGCCCAATTGCCCGATTCGGCCCAATAGTTGAATTTTGACCTGAGATGAACTTCCAAAAATGCCCTTTTTGGTTTTCTCTTATTTGTATGCGATTTGTAGGACTATTTAATAACTATAATGAATTCATTAATTCATAAATCATAAGTAATCTCTACTAAGACACTATGACCATCCAAAATTAAATAGTTGACGAGTGGTGTCAGCAGCCCAACTGCAATTCAAATTCATTAATAAGGTCATCATCCAATTTGTAAACATGACATCCATTCCTTCATCCACACATAACCAATCTCATCATTCAAGCATGCATTCATGTAATCACGTTAAATGCGACATGATAGTTTCAAATGCATGACCTCTAATGCTTTTCAGTGCAACACTCAGGATCTCAGACTCTGGTTTTCCCCTACTTGGCCATTTCTTTTGACGTTTGCAAATGGGCCTCGTCGGCCAGGATTATGTGGTTATAAATTACTATGGACCATAGATTTTTACGCCCTTACTTGGCCTGAATATCGCCCTTACTTGGCCTGGCAAGCTCGCACACTAATAAATGAATTGATACTTCCACTGTGCCGCGGTAAAGTATGTGATATATACTAACTGCAATTTATGCTCCCAAGAGCCATAACCACTCCCTCAATTCAAATTTCTCACTAAGAGCTATCATTTACATTCATTATTGCTCCTTAGCAGCTTTATACGCATGAATGTCATAGACAATGTTCATATAACCAGTCATGCACCAATACCATGTTCATGTTCAAACCATGTTATACATCCTAAAGATACATTCACACAACCAGAATGTTCAACATAATCTCATAAAAACATTATGTATAGCCAACTACACAATAGTAGAGTTATTATACCGACCAATCCCATACAAATCACACAATCATCAATCTAGCATCAAATCAACATGCTTCATAGTCATATATCAACGCATAATGTGTACCCTTCAACAACCTCACAAGAAACATACATAATCATCACATTATGTAACAATCAATCCAGACATTTTATAAACAAAGAACATACAAACAAGGAATGTTGCATTCATGTTGCTTACCTCGTAAGCCACACCTACTATCTCGGCTGGGATTTCGGCCTCCTATTAAAAAAATTATGAATTACATTAATCATATATGCATGAGACTATACAAAGACGAAAAATTAACGATACTTATATGCCTATACGCTTAAATAATCCCATATCTTTTTCTTTATCCCCTTTCTCATTAATGTCCATCACCTACCTTTAACTTAACTCTTTTCTCCTCTTTCCACCAACCACCATAAATGTTCCTAACAAGTTCCCTTTTAATTAAATTTACAATTCCTACGATTCAACACCAACAACATAACCTAATCCTTACAATCCTCTTTCAAAACCCTTAATAAATTCCTATCCTCTTTCCAATCTCTCTCCTCAACTAACACCTAATTAAATTGATTATCAAAATACCATAAGGCCCAAAGAATCTTACCTAAGAAATGGAAAAGAACCTCGGGTTAGAAAACCCAAACTCGTCACTTTTTTAGGTCGCTTTCAAACACTGATTTCGAACACATAAAACACATTTAAAACACCAAAAATGGTTACCGCTAGATAGTATACACATTAAGCTTTCCAACGAGCTATCATTTGCTTAAATCAGAGCTCAAACGAAAAAGACTTTGGGACAAAAACTAGGGTTAAATAGCAAAAACGTGATTTGCAAGAACATACAAGAAATCTTACCAAAATTCGATGTCTGATCGATCTCACAACTTCCAAATGATAAGGTTTTCATGAGGAAAGATGTTAGCTAGGGTTTATGGCTTTGAAGAGATGGTAATGAAGAGAGAGACATGTAGGTATGAGTGTAGAGAGAGAGATAGAGAGGGATAAATTCATACTTATAAGAATCGATTTTGGACGATTCTGCCCCTATATGCTCTTAACTCACTGATTACTCGTAACCTCCTTTCCAATCGGTTTAACTTACTCTGATTCTTATTATTTTTCCTAGGTTTATATTTTCATAATTAATTTCCACTCCTCTTATTTTCTTAACTCTAACTGCAAAAAATTTATTCACATTTCTGTATATTTATTTAAAATCTTTAATTATAACACAATTTTTTAGACGTTACAACTATTCCTTTAATTGGTCATTTCTAAACCACAAATTATTGTTGTTCTTGCCAAACAAGTATTGGCTTCATAATGACATCTTCTTTCATGACGACACATAATTATAAAATGAATATTAAACTAAAGCATGACAAAACTATAGCAGAACATTGTAAAGAACTGTCACGAGGAGCTCACATTTTTAATTAACAATTAAAGCAAAATTCTGAATAGATTATACAAGAGTTTAGCAAACAAGTTTAGCAATCGTCAATGGTTTTGCACTAGAAGAATTTATGAAGGATTATAATTAAGATTAAAAATGTTGTAAAGCGGGCACACGCTAAAATTTTTTTTTCAAAGGAGCATTAACTAAATTAATAAGTAATGTAAGTTAATGATTACTCTAGTAGAGGAGAATACAAGTTGGATCTGAATAGTTTCTATCAGAGGAGAATAAAAAAAGGACAAATGTGGTGAAAATACCTTCAAAATGGATGAAGTCAGTACATTAAGGTTTAAGTAAAATTTCATGGTGAATATAATATGGATTAGCTGATTCCACGTCACTCGCAATTAGGAAAGTGTAATTGGAGCAGTTGGAGGTCATAAATAAAAATAGCAGATGCATTTTTAGGAAGATGAGTTTAACTCAAAGAGAGAGGTGATAGTTACAAGAAAGTGAGAAAAGAGGTGGTTTAAATATGATGGAAAAAGGAACAACAATTGGTTAAAGATGATAAAAAGGAACAAGTATTATGAAATCAAAAATAAGGAAATCTAAAACTTTTAGAGTGGTATCCTATGTCCTTTGTGCACAATAGTGTCTTAACTACTTGAGTTGTGGCCTCAGTTTGGTCTTGGGCCATTACACTCCTTCAGCCTTCAAATGAGCCTTGTCCTCAAGGCTCAAAATGAGGAAATAGGGTTTCAATTGTATCTGAGTCTTCCCATATAGTGTCTTCCAAATCTAACCCTTTTTGCTTAGTTAACCATTGTAACCCTTTAGGATTTCTCTTCATAACTAGCCTACGATCCAAAATTTCTTCAGGTTCTGCCAACGTAGGTCCTTCCATCTCTGTGATTGGATCGAAGGATGGGTGGTTGTTGTTCCCTTAGCTTTTTTAGTGGTGATATATGAAACACAGGATGAATGGTGCTACATTGGGGAAGCACCATCTCTTAAGCGACCTTTCCCACTCTGTGAAGTACTTTAAATAGGCCATAATACTTTGCACTCAGCTTTTTGTTGGATCTCCTTGTGACTGACATTTGGCAGTATGGTTGCAGCTCAGGTAAGGGTGGGCAAAACCAAACAGAACCGATGAACCTAACCAAACTGAACTGAATTTGGTTTTTTGGTTCGATCTATTCAGTTTATTTGGTTTATTTGATTTTATTAGTTAGTTTATTTGGTTTATTCTGTTCAATTTTTTTTAATTTTAGAAAATCAAATAAACCAAACAAACCAAACAAATTGAATGTTTTTTAAAACATTAAAAAATATATATTTCAAACATGTTAATTTATTTGATTTTAATTATTAATTTTTTTTAAATTTTATTTCAATATTAATTTAGACTTAAAATAAAATGAGTAAGTTGCAATTAAATAAAAAAAATAACTAAATACTTTAAAATAAGTAAAATAAATTCAAAAATAAAGAAAAGGAAAATATTTCAGTTAAACCGAACAAACTGAATGAGCCAAACAAACCGACCACTTCAGTTTGGTTAAAAACTAAACTAAATTTGGTTCGGCTTCTTTAGTTTATAAAAACACTTTAGTTTGTTCGATTTATTGGTATTTCAGTTCGGTCTGAACTGAATCGACCGAACACCCACCCCTAGCCACAAGTAAACCAAGTCCCCTTACATTATCTTCCTTTCGGATCTATGTCTATCTGCTTGTACTTTCATCTGATTTTTTGATTTCTACAGGCAAAACTTGAGAGAGAGTCCATTTGTTCATGTGTTTGCCCAGAACTTATTAACCCTTTCTACAACAGATGATTGGCCTTGTATGAGTGTCCCCATTGGAGGTGGGTACCCGTAAAGTGCTTGAAACAGAGTCGTGTTTATGGCAATGTGGTAAGTTGTATTGTACCACCATTCTGCTAAATGAAGCCATTTATGCCATTTCCTTAGGTGTTGATAAGTCAAACATTTGAGGTAACCTTTAGACATTGATTTACACACTCTGATTGACCATCAGTTTATGAATGATATGTTGTGTTGTGCTTGAGTTGGGTTCCAATGCTCTCAAATAATTCTTTCCAAAATTGTTTTGCAAACACCTTGTTTCTATTTAAAATTATGATTTTCAAAATGCCATGCAGCTTGTAAATTTATTGCATGTATTGCTTTGCAACTTCTACTACTATAAATGGGTGTGTTAACAATAAAAAATGAGCATACTTGGTGTAAGTATCAATGATTACCATGAGGAAATGTGTACCTTTTAGGTAAGGTATACCTTCAATGAAATCCATAGTGATCTATTTCCATGCCCCTTTTGGAATGGGTAGAGCTTCTAATAGTCCTGGGAATTCCACATTTTTATGCTTACACTTTTGACACACAATGCACTCCACTATATATTGCTTGAGTTGTGTCTTCATGTTTAACCAATAGAAGATCTGCCTTAATCTGTAATATGATGCCTTAAAACCTGAATGTCCCTCTGATGGTGATGAGTGTATTTCTAGTATTATTTGATTTTAGAATGTCCCCTTGCTACCAACATACAACCTATTCTTGAAATAGAGGATGCCTCCTTTGTAACTGTAATGTGGTGTCTTTTAATGAATTGTGTCTGTAATGCATTTTTGAAAAACCAAATCCCCTTTGTAGCTCTCGACAAGATGAGCTACCCATCTTGGAGTTATCGTTGAAATAGCTTGTAATTTTGATGTGGAATGTTCATTCTATCTTGTTAGAGTATCTTTTGCCTTATTCTTTTACGCTTTTGGGTACTTGATAGTGAGAGGTTATAAATATATAGTTAACCAATGTGTGTTAGACTTAAATAGCATCAGATTGTAATTACTTTTTCGTAATGAAAGTATTCTTTAGAAACCCACTATATCTTTCTCCCCTCTTTCTCTCTTTTGCCCTACTTAGCTCTCTTCTCTTTTCCATTATTCTCCCTTCTACCTTCTTCTTGCATTAAGAACATATGCCCTATGATGCATTTGATGCCTTGATTCAAAAGCCTTTGAACTCACTTGCCATTGATGAGATGAAATGTTTTATCCTTTTTCTAACCTTTAAGAACCACTGAATCCAAACCTATCTGAACTATCATTTCTTTATTTTTAAGATCAAAACAAAAGGAACTACATTCCTCTATCCAATCCAATCCAATCCCAATACCAAGTCATAACCTCCCAAATTGAGTACTTTTAAGTCCTTACAAAAATTTTGGCCTTGTAGTATCCATCGAAATTTCTCTACCTTAAAATTAGAAATCATTTTAGCCTCATTGCCATTGTGACTCTAATTGCATCAATTCGAACAGTAGATAAATTTAATTTCTGCACTAGTGTTTCATCGATAAAAGAATTTATGATTCCAGTATCAATGAGGATACTGATATTGTGTTTATCCATCAATCCTTAAATCATAAATGCTTGTAAAGATTATTTGCCACTCAATGCATGTAGGAAGAATTCCCTCTATTCCTCTTCATGTTGGTCTATCTCAACTGGTTGTTGTTTAATCCATGTTGGTCCTTGATCAACCTACTCTGGATTCTATTCTTCATCACTGTCTGTTTCTTCTAACACCATGTGGAAAAGTTGCTTTAACTTGCACTGATGACCTAGATAATACTTGTCTCACATTTGAAACATTTCACTGGTTCTCTTCACACTTCTTCCTTGTTGAAGGTTTATTGTTATTAGCAATGTAATTCTTATTATGGTATGATAGCTTGTTAATGAGGGTTTTGGTGTTAGTCTTAGTTGAATTGCATTGTTCATGGTCAACTGTGGTTTTGATTTGAATGGCTTTATTTAACGTTGCTTGCTCAAAAAAAATTATTTAAGGCTTGTTGATTTAAATTACGTTGTTCATGGTCAGCGGTGGTTTTGATTTGAATGACTTTATTAAACTGCTTGACTGCCCAACCCAATTTATCTTTTAAACCCTAACAAAAACTGCTACCAAATACTCCTCTGTTAGGCCAGAATTATACCTTTTAAGAATGGACTTCAACTCCTCAAACTGCTCTTAATATTGCTCAATTGTAGTGCCATATTTGATCCTATAAAATTCTTTAATTGTATTCCTTTCAGTGTGATCAAAAAACCAATTACATAGATCTTTCTCAAAATCTTTCCATTTTAATACTCCCCTGCCTTCCTTCTAATCTCGAAACCAGTAATCTTGCTTTTACTTTAAAAACATTGTGGTAAACTGTACCTTATGTTCTTCAGGTATGTGGTAGACTTGGAACACTTTCTGACACTTTTGGGTCCGTGATTTGGGATTCTTTCCATCGAAGAAAATAAATTCCATCTTTGGCCATAACTAATTTCCTGCTTGTAAAAGGTTTGGTAAAATGTTTGGGTTATTTATTTATGTTTCCTGTGTTTTGGTGAATTCTAATTATAACTTCTTGAATTAAGTTTCTAGGTTTTTAATCTGATTGTCCAAGTCCTTTAGTTGAGTTCCTTCATTCGCTATGGATGAGTTGAGAAAAAATGCTCTAATACCAACTATCAAGACCCCACTGAAATTTAAGAGGGAATAGAAATAAAGAGAAAGGAATGAGAGAAGAAGAAGGTAGAAATGAGAAGAATGCAGAAGAGAAGAGAGTTGAGTAAGTGGAAAGAGAAAAAGATAGAGTGAGTTTCTAAATAATACTTTGAGTGAGTTTCTAAATAATACTTTCATTACAAAAAAGTAATTACAATCTAATTGTATTTCAATCTAACCCACATTTCTAAACTATACATTTATAACCTCCCACTATCTATTAATCCATATCATGGTAGCAGTAGTGTCATAACTGCTTGATTTGTGGCCTCAGTTTGGTCTTGTGTTGTTACATCATGGTAGAAGTATTATCTTAACCACTTGGGTTGTGGCCTCGTTTAGTCCTAAGCTGTTACACTTTCTTTAAAATTTGAAAGAATAGAGTTCACTTGAAATATCCTAAGCTAATTACCCTATTAATATTGTAATTAGCATTTTAATTAACTTGTGTTGACCGTATATTTTAAAACTTCTCTTATATGATTATTTCATATTAATTTATTTAATACATGTAATCTCATACACGATTTGTACTAGTGCAATACAACCCATGGGCACTATCCATGTTCACTAGTCTAATTCCTATGTAACTGTAACACAATAACTGTATTATAATACACAACTTATAGGGATAAGCTAATTGTGAAAATAATACTGTAGAATGATAACACAGCTCGATAAACAACCTGTGTTGAGTACTCAATGAATTTTAATCAATTTAACTTTCATAATAAACTAGTACTCAATAGGAAATATCAATATTGGCAACAAATCTATTGATTATTAACTATATGTATACAAACACTATTATAAATTAACTCTAAATCATCTTTTCATACATTCATCAAATGATTCATATAAACATTCACAGTGTTATACAATATGCACTTGTTTCCATGCTAATACCATATAAGCTAAGAAAGAGAAGATTTGGAGCTCAATTGTCCAATTACTACTTCTATACGTCTTCTTTTTACCTGAAATCAAAATATACATAAACACACCTTTACGAGGTGCAAACTCAGTAAGTAATCAATATATTAATTTTTCGTTATCATATCTGCTTCTAACATTCTCTTTAATTATCCTACATTTTATACTTGAATATTACATATTTAATTCTCTGTATTCATGTACTTGAATATCATAAAACTGGTTCTCTGTATTCTGTGTAGATAGAAGTCATTTTACTTTTTTATGTGTTCCTTGTGATTATATAAATAGCTTGTTTTATGTATTTCATATTAATATCATGATTGATTTACATGTAGTTCATATTCTTAGATTTCATGTTTACTATGATCGATATTTGGAGTCGTCCATATAAAAATATGTATCGTAAAATCACCACCAATCATATCAATACAGATCATATATCAACACCAATCTTATATCATATATCGATATCATACAGCATATAATCAGTAATAATCACTTTATGATTGCTGGTATATGTGTATGAAATCTTATACGAAACTATTGATCGTATTCTTAGGGTATTTGATTACTTTTTTGTATAAATAACTCTGTATTCTGTGTACGCAACGAAGTCATGAAGGATCATGTACTTCTATAATCATATCTTGTAATCTGTGTTTCTTGTAAACATATAATCATAATTTATTTTCATGTTTATTGTAGCTATATTTCTTTTGATCTTTTATGAAAATTTCACCTATGATTATATTTTTCCTATCACAACATTTCATTCACCCATATGCATATGCTTCCATTTTCATCAGGCAAATAAATTTATCTTATCTATGATTAACATGAATGCATCATTCAATCTCAAACAATCAATCAAAAATATCAATCATCATACAAAACACTCTGAATATTGACATGATGGCATAAATGCAACTCGTGCAAGCCACATAAGCAATTTTCACACTCCAGTAGTTCTAGCAGTTCATATATAATCAATATTTTCTAATTAATCACACAAAATCAACATGGCATATTATTTTTTCTATCTTTTTAGTGCGCAATCACACATATAACTATATATAAAAGTGAGTCTGGATTGCTCATCTAGATATCCGTAATATTTAGAGTTCATCAGGACCTCGATCCTAGTACTACTGTCTAAGAAATTCGTCCTATAAGTATAAACAGTAATCCTAACTATCAATTCTCTACAAAACCTCAAATATTTATGAATAAAACTTAAGAATTTAGTACCTATTCTTACCTCTATTCTTTTGTGCTCATTTATATCGTGTCTGAATGATCCGTATTTGATTTCTCTATCTATTTCTCTTTCTCTCTCTAAATCTCTCATCTCTCTCGCATCACCTTCATTTTTTGTTTTGTTTAAGTTCTGCTTCGATTTTTGATATATATATATATATTTTTAATTGGTCAACACGACCTGTGTTGAGGTCAGCACAACTCATGTGTAATATTGAAATGCCACCTCACAGTTCTTTTTCCAACATTCTCTGCATGATTGACAGCACAACACAATTGTGCTAATTTTAACACACGTCGTGCTTATCACAACACAACCGGTGTGCTGAACTATAATTAGCATACTTTTTTTTTGCATGTTTAATACTTTTTTATATTATCAATTATTTTTATTTCAATTCTATATTATTATAGTTGTATATTCATATAAATTATATCATATAAATAATAAACATTATGTGACATATTAATTATTTCTTTATCATGTTTTTCTCATTTACTGTCTCCTTATAATATCTGTTATTCTTATCTTAATTTCCTATATTTATATTTTTACTTTGTACAACATGAATATTGTATATTGAATTTACATTTAATTTACTTTTACTCACCGAATTTATTTGATTATTTATAAGCTATTATGATAGGGATGCAACATCACTAGTTAGACAGCACCATTTTGAGTAGTCGATGTATGCCGATATAGAAAGGTGAGGCAACCATTATTTTCCATTAATACCATTATGACTTTTGGTATGGTAACAAGTTAAGTGTGAAAGATAAAATTATATTCTTTTGTCATTTTTAAATGACTATAACAAACAATTCTATTGTAATAATTTTAATAAATTATAAATTATTTACTTAATTTTTTGCTCAACTATTTTTCTATATGGTATTCCTTTTATTTTCAATTTTAATGTTAATTATGGCATAAGCCCCTACTATCTTAGACTTAAATATGTCATTTAGGATAGTGATTATAAGTAGAAAAGGGTCATAAATCATTCTATTGTCGTAATTGACACACAAGTGGGTTTGTAGGGGAAAAATAATGGGTTGATTGCATATGTACCTTCTTTTTAGTTTTTTATTTTCAAACTAGTCACTATTGATTTTTTTTGCGCTCTTACTTATTAAATTGCAATTATACTTCAATTATGAGTAGATAAAGTTTATACACTGTTTACATCAAGTTAATATTTACCTTAATTGATGAAAAATTTATATATAGGTTAATCTTTAAAAAATTATAGATAATATAAAAATTTAATATATGTTAAGTTAGAAGTTTATAGTAAGTTTAAATCAACGTAAATAGACATAAATTTATACACAAAAATATTTAAATTCATATATAAATTTACATAAAGTTTACATGATATTTATATTAAGTTCATATATATAAAAATATATCCCATACAAAGTGCAATTAAAAAGGTAAACACTACTATTCTGCAAAAATTTTTAAAACAAATGTGTTTCTGCAATTAAAAAGGAAAAACATAGTGCATTATGTCATTAATCCATCATAAACTAGACTTCCTTGGGCAATGAAAATATGAGAAATGCCATCTAGACAAAGATTTGATTATCTTAGAAGTGGTTTAGGCTTTAATTCTTCATTTTTGTCTTCTGGTAGTAAATCTTTTGAGAAATCTACATTTGCATTAAATTTGCCTAATATTGTTCTTTGTTGAAATGGAAAGAGATGCATTAAATTTATGAATATGTGGACCAAGCCAAGTTTTATTACCAATTTTGAAATATTGGCATGTACATACCACAGGATGATTAATTTCAGTGACGGAACAAGAAATATTTTTAAGGGGCAAAAATAGTCGAGTTAAAATAGTATAGAAAAAAGGAAATGAGGGCAATGTTATAGAAAAATTACGTAAAAAAATGACTAAAGAAGTATACATGACAAAAAGAAAACAAGAGAACGATCGATCTCCTCGTCCCCTACTATTTCCATCCATAATTAATGTCATGAATGAAAAGAAAATGATCTAATTGCTCAATAGAAAATGAAAGTGAAGAAAGGCTGCTAATAAATTGGTATACTCGAAGCCCCACCTACCTGCTTATTTGATAATAACATCTATTGCTGAGGAATTATATGAGAAAGAGTGTTGATATGTCTTGCAGATTGATTTTAGATTAATTGCTCTTGATCTTGTTAATTAATATTATTGATTTTGTTGAATGATTGATATCTATGTTAAACAATGTGTTTTCATAACTTCACTGCAATTTTTATGATTCTAAATTTTGATTCTAAATTTATCTCATTAGTCTATGCATAATTGCGATAATTTATCTAAATTATAGATTCTGTATTTTTCTCAATTGTACAAAAATAATATGAGATCTGATGTTTTAGCAATAAGGGTTTTTGTGTCTTTTCATTAATACACATTAGTTAACTGTGTGTGTTTTTTACTTTCCTATTATTGTATAAGCCAGCAGTAGACTAAAATAGTTTAGTTCTTTTTAGATTGAAAACTACAACCAAACATCTTTTATTTTCTGAATGAATATGTTTGAAATTCCCAAAACCTCTCTTAAAATGGTATCAGGAATGTTTTGAGAAGTTTGCCTCATTTTAGGAAGAAGATTGTGCATTCAAGTTCTTGAATGGATTGAATGACACTTTTCAATCAGTACGATCTCAGATAACGATGATGAAACTACTTCCCTCGCTTGATGAAGTTTATAATCTTGTGCTTAGTGAGGAGTCACAGCGGAGCTATAGAGCTCAGAGTACAGAATTTCTTGGTGATGCTTCAGGTATGGCTTTTCAGAGGAATCGGTTTAGATCTCCCAGTGATAATAAGGTTGAATGTTCTTATTGCAAGAAATTTGGTCATACAGGGGAGAAGTGTTATCGTCTCATTGGATTTCCACATAATTTTGGTGCTGGCAATAGAAATAATCAACGAGTTCAGAGTGTGAATCAAGTTTCCATTGCAGATTATGTCAATGTAGTAGGAGAAGCAGTAGTAGATGTTGTTGCTAAAAACTCTATTACTGAGCCTTCTCATGATACAGTGAGTAAATTGCAGAAAGAAGTGGATCAATTAAGTCCATGCTAGTTTTTGAGGATGCGAAAGCAACTGCAAGTTCTTTCATGATGATTTCTAATCCAGCTATTAATAATGCAACCGCAGGTAATATGATTTACACTTTTTCTAAAGCAAGTTTTAAGGATTGGATTATTGGCACAGGTGCAAAAGATCATGTTTGTTGTAATCATGATCTTTTTTAGAACCTCAGTGTGTTTCTAGTGTCTTTGTTCAGCTACCTACAGGACAAAAGTTATGTGTCCATTGATCGAATCAGTGCAACTGAATAAGTCTTTAGTTTTGCATCGAGTCCTGTTTGTTCTAGGATTTCATTTTAACTTGATATTAGTTAGTCTTCTGCTGCAAACTCAATCATATACCTTATTTGTCACTAACAAATGTTGTTCTATTCAAGAAGTGTCTTCAAAGACTCAGATTGGGCATGCTAACCTCGTTAACGGTTTGTACATGTTGCAATTTCCAGATCAGTTTGTCCATTTGTTTTCAATCAATTCAGTCATCAGTGTTGAGTTCAGATGTTGTTTGGCATTTTAGACTAGGACATCTTTCTAGTGAAAAAATTGTGTGTTGTTCAATAGAAGGATTCTAATGTTTCTGTCTCATCAAAATTGTTTGTATGTGATGTATGCCCAAAAGCTAAACAACAGAGGTTTCCTTTTCCTTTATATGTGAACTGTAGCAAGTTTGTATTTGATTTGATTCATGTAGATTTATGGGGTCCTTACTCCACTCTAAGTTTATCAAAGCATCATTATTTCCGATGATTATTCTCAGTTTACATGGAATTTTTAATGAGGCATAAGAATGAGGTATTTGTTTTATCGCAGCAATTTTATGCATATGTGCATAATCAATTTGATGTGTCATTGAGGTGCATAAGGTCAGATAATGGAACAGAGTTTAAGTTAGATGAATTTTTTCGTAAGCATGGTGTTACGTCCTGGAAATTGTAGGATTAAAAATAAAACAAAAACAGAATTTATTCAGATCAAATCGGATCGATTTAGGAAACATTTGAAAAATCAGCACGACCATGAGCACGTCCCGTGCTCATGGGAGGATGATTAGCACGACCCTGTGCTCATCCTGGAAAAATCAGCACGTCCTCGTGTTGATTTATTTCAGAATGATTCCATGCACGACAGAACAGAAACTCGTGCTGAGATTTCACGGCACGACGTGAGGCACGTCTCGTGCTCGAGACCGTGTTGACTGGATTTGAATAGAACAATGTCGACTGATTCATGTCATTCGAAACAGAGTGAGAGGAAGCTAGCAGCTGGTTTCTGAAGCCCTAAATTTATCTAGCAACGTGCTCAAAGCAAAAAAACATCAATTCTTGCCAAAAATCAATCCCAAGTGTGAGGTAAGTGTTCTCATGTGTTCTTGGCTTAGTTCTATGTTGAACTTAGTGTGAACCTTACTGTTGAATGGGATTGAGAGTTGTTTAGTTGCTGAGATGATGATGGAATGTTGTTGGAATTTGAATAAGAGTTGATTGATGCTTTAGGATTGAAAGAGAGGGATTGAATGATTGATTATGGATGGTTTGATT